>JARFOD010123411.1:0-14331 GCA_031763545.1 Mopalia muscosa
TGACTTTGTATAATACTGTATCTATAATTTTAAATGTCTGAGGGCCTCTGGGGAGACCAGTTTTATTAACTGACAGATTAACATAGGCTGTCTACATGTATCTGAATGTAGAGTTTTTAGAAAAGAGCTGTAAATCCAAAACAGCCTAGTTAATATTCCAGCGCCATGGATTGTTGTTTTGAAACAATAGGTCTATTGGGACCATGATAGTAATTAAGAAGGTCTTCAACCCGATAGCAGCCATCCCCAGACTGGCAAATTTCCATCAGTATCTCTGATAGCCTCACATGACTACTGGACTGATCTGACCAGTGGGTATTTCTAGTAAGTAGCAATACTGAGCAAGGAGTATTATTTTTGAAAAGCCTGATCACCAACAAATGAATGTACAGACTGTTTAAGCGTAGTCATGTCCTGAGAGTCTAGTCATGGCAATTCGTGAGTAAGGGCTTCAGAAGAAATACACTACACTGTAGCGATTAATAAAATATGACTGGAAACTGAACGATTGAACTCTTTTATACCAAGTTTAGCTACTTAAGGGTATTTACTTCAACAAATGTGATCTGCCGCCAACAGAAAACTGAAAAAATGTGAAGCTTTATAATAAATAAAATCACTGTTTGACAAATTAACGTTACTCCAGACATGAATAAACTTAACAAATACATACATGTAGCAAGGTGGCTGTGTTTTAATCTCAAATAGTTAGCTGCGTACAATACTTGTTTTTACGATTGAAACAAATCCTATGTATGGTTGGTTTTCCTGCAAAGAAAACGTAAAAACAAACTCATCTCATCTGTTATCAGTTAAATGTTAAGCTGTCTACTATAGCTTGCCAAAAAAAAATTAACTGCATCAGCCATTGAACTAAAAACTTGATTTAAGCTTGTCAAAAGAAAGCTGCAACAAAATTTGATCATAGCAGGCTGATGGTGTTACAGATGTACAGGCGATGAGCTACCAACAGCTACAGTCTCCTTTAGTTCCACTGTTAAGGCTATAAGGGAGGAATTAGTATGCACCCATGCTTAGCTCTTTGCAGGGGTTGAAAATTAGGGATTTCCCAGGTTGCCCTAAAGCCCAATCTACAATTTGTTTGGTTGCCTGTCCTATCTCTTCCATGTTAACTACCAGAAAAATTGACTTGCCCCACTTAAAAATTTGGTTGCCCCGGGCTCCAGGAACGTCTAATTTTCAAGCCCTGCTTTGGGGGATTCCAAATTTAAACAGGGATTATTCTTAAGACGAGGGAGGGATATGTGTCAGACTTGCATTTGAATTTACACAATATTATAAACTCCACTGTTAATACAGGTTGATTAGATGGAAGACATACATGACAATTTCTAATTTCTGACAGTTAATTAGCAAATGAACATCCCATGATTGCTAATTGCATGTTAATTAATGTATTATCCTATGAACTTGTGTAAATTGATGGACAAAGGAAAGTACTTTTTGTTGACTTAATGACATTAATACTACTCATACATTATTAATCCATCAGTCAATGGATTTATTCAACCAATGACTAATTTATACATGTATCATTGTAGGCTCACTGTACATTTTATATGGTGTGAAACCATTGTTCTTGTTTGATATGGTGTATCGAAACAGCAATTACTGCCAGAAGAAAAGGAAAAGCAAAGAAAAGTTTAAAATGAATGTATTCATTTTCAAGTTAAAACGGAAAAATTACTATATGTTTGATATCAAATTAAAAGCTGTTTAAATAGCATTTTTAATTATGTCAAAACCACAAACTATACCTCTATTGCTCTGGTAAAGTCGTTGATAAAAGTAAACATCTTTTTGAAAATGCAAAATTTTATACCTTTCCTCTCATATAGAATTTTAAATTAATCAGAATTTAATCTTTTTGAAATCGAATTTTTTGCCCATGTGGAAACTTATGGGCACCAAACATATTAGAAACCCAAATTAGTGTAAATAAATACTTTTTTTCATAAAATCGATGACTAAAAGAACTTTGCCAGAGTTTTAATAAAAACTTCCCTGGGGTTGATATGATAATGCAAAGGAATATCATAAACTGTATTAGCCAAGTCGCAAAAAGATAATAAATTTTAAATTTGGCAAAAAAAGTTGTATAAATTGAGTATTTTATCTGGGGACTCAACCATCATTAAATTGAGCATTGTTGTATTGAATTATAATTACTCCACTATCCAGGAAATCAACTCAAGGGTACAAAGTCAGACGGATAATCCCCCTTGGAGGGCCTTCCTGTTACACATTCTGATTGGCAGTATATGTGAAGAGATTGACAGCCCTCTTCTCAAGCAGTTTATCTCCAAGGGGGGTTAATGACTTTATCAGTTATTACATCTGTATTGGGTAAGTGTCAACAGCCAAATTAATACCACATAACTCAGCCAGATAAAGTGATTAGATGATGGAGAAGAGGAATTCAGGAGAGTGCATAGATCTCCACACACATGGATAGATTATGTCATACGCTTGTAAAATCTTGTAATGATTCCTGGCTAACATGTTAAAATAATGATGGGATTCTAAATGGCCGGCACTTATATCAAGAAGTTTCAAACCAGAAATGTTGATTGGAGTTTAACGACATGTAGATCATGATCATTGACAATATTTGACTTAAAATAAGACATTGATCTTGGGATATAAAAGTAGCCCTCTTGGTAAATGTGTAAGTTTCAGTTATTTTTGTAATTAAATGGATGTATCCAAAATAATGACAATCTCTCATTAACATACTCCAAAACAGTAACAGGTGTCTTTTTCCAAAGAAGCATTTATGATGAGCACCTAAAGGTGAACTGTTCATTTACATGGACTCATACAATTTAATTGAGCATATTTCACGCTCTGTGTTATTTTGGGGTTTGGCTTCTTTCCATTTCTGTATTACAATAATTTAAGATGGACATTCCAAGGGGTGGGACTGACAACAATCATGGAATTACAAAAAAATGTCACTGTGTAAATCAAATGGAGACTGAAGATAGTGGGAATTCTACAGATCAGAGGGGGTGTATTTTACCAACACTTCTCATCTCAAAAGATTATAAATCCTCTGGCCAGAGGGAAGACCTGGCGGGTGGGTCAGTCTGTTTACAAATCATCTGCCAGGGGAATGAGATTTTACCCCACATCAGACGGCTGGTCTGTGGGACAAACACAGGCGACTGGCTCAGCTACAGGGCTATACACTGCTAGAGGCATAGGGAGATGAAAACTGCCATCTGGGACATCAGACAAGACTGCTTGGTGTCCATCTGATAATGGGAAAGTACTATCTTCTTGACAATATCAAGCTAACACAGGGAAAGCTGCAGAGATGTCAGAGTTGTGGCTTAGGAGAAGGAAAGGACACAGAGGCATGTATTTTAAGGGAGGCCATAGCAGCTGTCTTTCAGCAGGACATAGTGCCTTAAATCAGCAAAGCTGTTTTATTTTGATACCTTTTCGCAGTTTGAAAGATAGTATAAAGGAAAATATTGTGTGAAAAGAAAACAAGAATAATTCAACAGAAAGTCAAAATTCCTAAACACTAGTGATAAGATCTTCAGTGGACAGCTATAACTTAGAGTACCAGTACAAAAGTAGATTGGGGAGCTGTGAATACAGTTCATGTGCAATTATCAAATATGAACATTTGAATCAACCTTTATTGATAAATTACAAGTACTAATATTATGCAACATTGTATCAAACGTTAATGGATCATGAGTTCCTGAGCTGGTTAATATGAATATTGCTTGCTTATAAAGGCAAAACCAATATTGATATGAGTCGAGGAAATTGCAGCAGCCTATTTGCCTTTGTGTTGTGATTGCAGTAACCATTAGTGGAAACTGGCTATCACTAGGCAAAAATCACTCAGCTCAGAGAGTTGACTCATACATGTAATTAATTATTTTCAAAACTGCACCAGTTTACACAAATTATTCAATTTATAGGAAAAGTGTAAGAGTATCCAAAAAGTATATATCACCCTCCCCCCCTCTTTCCTTTTTTTTAAATAAAACATATTTTCAGAGTAATCCTAAAATAAGTACAAATATCAATATCATATTGGTGATTTGAAAAATGTAGAACGATTTGAAAAGAGATGAACTATATGAACACACGAAATGTTTCTAATATGATATTTAAGTCCCCATGTAACTACAATACAGTTGGACTTATAAACTACAGATTGAAGCAAGATATGTGTTATTTGTCATAAGTGAACAGGATGGCATATGAAAAGAGGAAGTTATAGTTTAAATATATTTCATGATTATTTCTGGGAGATACCTGAAAACTTTCACTATCCATTACTAGTTGGCTCAAATATAAAACAGACAGACATGTATTGTATGCACCCAGACATAATTAGCAAAACAATAACATTTAATTTCTCTTTAACAAATCTCTTTTCATTTATTAGGTAGCAAAAGTCTCTTTTGATTAGATGCAACATATGTCCAGCTTTTTGGTTTGTTTGGTTGAGGTTTTACAGCGTACTTGAGGGTATTCCACTAATATGATAATGGATTATCCACTTCTCACTCTGCTGAACTTATAATAAGATGTAAAACCGAGAGGTCATTCGGTAAAAACGGTTGTTGTAGCCACATCATGTGACTCTGTGATATACTAGAGGCCAACGGAGGGACTTGAAGCTGTGAACAATACATCAAGGGAAGATCAGTAGTGCAACATGCTCACCAATGAATGACAGACACAGGCACTGGTTCTTATTAAATTCTATATCTAATGCCATCTATCATTGTACTTGTTTGTTTATTATACAGGGGTGAATATTTTATTTGAAACAAGTTCTAATAGGTGACATGAATACGGTAGTACCTTTATTTAACTGAATTTTTGGTAGTGGACTAGTGGTAGATGTGAATTATTTTTTTGTTTCAATCCTTACCTAAGAACAAGGGATTATCATGCAAGTCAAGTTGGAATACAAATGCCTTCAAACACAAATCAAATTCAACCATTAGAATAGTGATAGCCAACTTAACTGGCATGTAATAAAATGCAGTTCAGAAGCTAAAGCCCACAATTAATGCAAGTAAGAAGTAGTTAAAGATTATGTCACAGAGGCTGTAACTTAATCAATGAAACAAGGAAGGGCTCTGGAGTCTCTAGCCCACATGGTCCAGCTGAAGGTGAAACCAGATGAAAGTGAGTGCTGCTTAATACAGTGCTTAGAATGGATGGGTGGGGTGAGACATTAGACTGTACAACTATAGTCCTATGTAGGACAGAGGATACTGTGGTTACATGGACCTGCATTTTGTAGTCATGGGGATCCTTTGTTGAGAATACAGTAGAGTGAGTAGACAAAACCACGAGGACATGGAATAGAAAGAAATTAATAAACTTGGCAAAGTTTGAAGTAGTTGAGGGCAAAATGTCCCTAGAAAACTAATTTCTGAGTGAATATTTATATTTGATTACTATGTTGAATTCCTATTTCTTAATGGGTGTGTTATACAGTAACCGAATACAATAACTTTAAAAGCTTTTAAACTGTCTTTATTGAAAGTAAAGAATTCAACTCATAATTTCTGATTAAAATACAGTGTCCTCTAAAGTCAGAGCAGATCTATACAATGTACGTATTATGAAAATGTACACCTTGGCAATGTTTTAATAAAAAAATTGGACGGAAATCATTTACACTGTGTCTGCATTAAGAATGGTTATTAATTCTGAGATGTTTAAAATGAAATTAATAGGATCAGTGCTAATGGTTTTAGTATACTGCAGTAATGATGTGATTATAACATTTTAAGTTTAAACAACACCTGTGTGCAGATTAACATTAATCCCATTAAAGATTATAAACTGGTTTCAAACGATTTCTGTATGGACAGGACATGCTAGTAGTATAATGCAAGATGCAAGCATAATTACACATGATTATAACCGCAGACTAAATGAAGGATTAGCTAAGTATATTACATCAATTTAAATATATGCAATATTAAAATAACAGTCTAAATTCATCAATAATCACTAGTTTGTTTGACTGATTAGTGTTTAAGGCCTTAAACTTAGAACTTCCCCTGGGCCTTTCATTCCTAGGATTGAACTGTACCCCAACACCTGTGTATGATATTACATTGAACAAAATAATGGCAACTGAAAGGTAAGCTTAATCAATGGTGCTGAAAAAGTAACCAGAGAGCTTGCAGCCGGATGGGTTCTAATTCAATTACCATATTATCATGATGTGCTGTTCTGAGGCTATCTAAACATAGAGTTTAATTAATGTTCCAGTTAAAAGGCAATCAGTCTGATATTATCAGTCATAATAATACAATAGACAAGCCATTGCACTTATTTGCACATCTGTTAGCAGAATGCAAGGGAAACAAAGCAATTCAGACAATTAAGGGGAATGGCACTGTTTCCATATTTATTTCATTTTATATGTAAATATATTTGAGAATAAACCAGAGTTTGAATACAGGTGCAGACAACCTTTCTATACAATGAAATTTATATATATATATATATATCTGAAAGCCAGGTTGTCTTAACCTAACACTACTTTTCTTTATGATGCAAATGAAAAAGTTGATTATCAGGTGTTTACCTTTAAAAGCAGTAGGAAGATATTTTGAACAAGGAATTCCGCTTTAAAAGATTCCTGGTATTTACAGATTTACGTAAGGTAAATTTACTTAATTTGTTAGATTACGTTTTTTCATCGTACTTTAGATTTTTTCACTCATATAATGATGCGACAGCCCAAAAGGTAAAAGAAACTGCTTCCGTAAACTTACATATAGTGATATACAGGTCTCTGAACCACCAAAACCTAGGACTTTGTTTGATTGAGTGGGGTTTAGCTCTGTACTTAAGGCTATTTCACTTATATGACGGCATGCCAGCCCAATCGGTAAGGCAATCACACTTGACACCACTGGCAACCAACAAAGACAAAAGACAGTAGAGAAACAGGACGTAATACCTGTAGGGGCATCACAAACGAATCAGTTTCAGGTTGCCCCTTTGCTCTGAGAGCACCAGGCCAACTGATAAGCTTATATATTTATTCATGCTGAAATCTACTATCATTTGTCATCAGTTCCCCACTCGTTTCTGGTCAATTCAAATTGTCTTCCTGCGGTTAGCTCAAGATTTGAGGACATGTCTGTTTGCCAAGCTGGTCACATGATTATCAGCGCAAACGATGGTGGTAGTTTAAATGCTTGCAATTTGATTTAATTTGCACAGAAATGCATGTTTTATTTATTGAACACATACGGATTCAATATTATTTTTTATTCAGAGGAAAGGATGGATGATTGACTGATGTTCTACACGTAAGATGTGCTTAACGGTATCTCACTTATATGAAGATGGTGTATTCCAACAATAATTGACACTAGCACAACCAAGACCTGACTTGTTGCCATAATGTTGGAGAGTTAATTTAATGCCAGTGCTCAGTAGAGACAGGACATGGTAGTGCTACTTTTCAAACAAACTACCCTTAGCCAAAGGGCTAAATTATAATTGGCACACACATTAATGTGAAGTAATTGTGTGGGGGGCAAGGGTACTAGACAGTAGCCTACTAAAACATTTTGGAAGATGTTTCAGAATGAATGATTTGACTAGGCCTATCCTTTGGACAAATTGTCTTGAAGTGATATAGTTTTCTGACAACTGGACTGAGCTGTAGTCTATAATGATAAGGTCTAGTTCATAATCTGTCATTTTTAATTGACAAGAAAATGGTTCACATAAATGGTCAACAATAAACATATATTACCATTATGTACATATTTAAGCTTACTACATGTGCATGTATCTAGGCCTATGCATGTAGCAGGTTCGAAGGACACTCGAAGTGTGGTCTCCACCGTATGTAACAGTGATGGGCAAACAACGTGATTATGGGGATTCTAAAGGAATATATGGCATTAGGCAGTAATATATGTGAAGATGTGTGTTTGAGCTAAACGTCTGGCTGGGGCTTCCACTCGCTCTCCCAGCCTTAACAGCCCCAATCTCTAGCCGGGCTTTCTTACCTGTTTGATGAACTAAATACACCGATATTATGCTCAAAATAAGCACACTCTCCATCTTCGACGTCTCTTTTCACAGCACGTAACGACAAAATATGTCTCCGTCCACACCTAACACAGCGCTCGAAGCGCAAAGATGATCACTTAATAGACACCCTTATTTCCTGGTGTGTGCTTTGAATGTCAGTTTGTAAGCCGTTTCACAATGGCCCTCTAGTACAGCCGCTTTCCCACCACTCACAGCTATATAGTCCAATCTCAGCGCCTCCTGAATCTAAACCACGACGTTCACAGCATCAGGTCTGAAAATATAACCCCAACAGGCCATTAAATTAAAGAATTGAAATAGAAATATAGTTGGTAAATGGAGGAAATCAAGAAGTTGCATTCACCTGATGCGAACGAATCTAGTTTGAAGAAGATCGATAAAGTAGTCCGGCAAATGATTATGTTTATACGAGTGCATCCCAGAATGCAGTTCAACACGCTGATGACACATATTTTAAAAACGGCCGTAAATTAGAGCATGTACGCGAGAAACAAGCGCATCTCGCTTTGTAGCCTAGGATATAGACCTAAAGTGTGTTCTTATATGCAGGCCTTTCCGGCATGTACTCACCTTTGCTCCTGTAATGTTTCTCGGTACAAAAAGCTACAAATATCTCAACTGTCTTAAAAACAGGACAGCGCTTTTTGTAGGTTGCTTGTGAAATTATCTGTAGTGTCTGTTAGGCCTTTCAGGCGTGATCTCGCCGTGGCCGATCGAGTATCGTTCCCCCTGAGCCGAGTGATGCGAATGTAGCCTCAGGGGTGCAGGCTTGCCTTTGTTGGTCTAGCCTCGCCTTCTACAAAGAGTCCGCTACCACACTCTACATGAGCAACCGTCCAGTATAGCACAGTATGTGTGTAAGATTCAGCATTTGTAGGTCTAGACCATCTCCCTTTTGTTTCACTATTACTATTATTTTAAGAAAGGAGTTAATTTAGACGTGAAGCTTTTCTTGCTTAATATATTGGCCGTTTAGCAGAAAGGAAAAATTAATTAGGTTTAAAGAAACAGAGAAAATACTTTTTATTATTCTTTTCTATATTATTCTTGTCTTTATGGGAAATTACGATGTAAACCATAATTCGATCTGTTAAAAATCCAGTACCGGGTTTACTTGAATTTCTTACGCTTGCTGGGTACGATTAAATATTTTGTCAGTTTGTGTGAGTATTGGTGCATGTTGGCTAATTGATTGTAAATGGCATGTCCTCGTTGTCAATAGGCCTATACATCTAGCATATGGACCTATTAATATTGATGTGAGAGAACCACTAGTGCCTATTGACCGGAGATATTTAAACGTAATTCTATTTGGGCATTTGGAGGGAGCGGTCTGCTGTCCAGCGACCGATTCTACAAAGCATTTTTATACTTAGGCTAAATCAAATTGTTTAACGGTCTTCATATTTCTCGATTTTGAATTTGAACATTTCATATTAGGGCTATATTATAAGTTTGTAACTTACTAAGTGACAATAACATGTATCACTTTAAAATTAAATTAGCATATAGTTGACGTGTATTGTTTTGTATTGCATCTAGTGATTATGGATCCGTGTTGTATCTATGTATTGCCATGCACTAGCTTTAAGGACTCTATACTCTTATCTCTTTTCGTGGTTTTTGTGGGTATTTGATTATATTAATATCATATATATTTAGAAAGCGGATTTCATGATTCTAAAAATATTGTCACATTATGATTTATTTTATTTTATAATCGAATTGATCAAGAAAAAATCTAATATTTTTTTTAAATGGACCATTGTTTGTAACTCTTATTTTTCTCAGATGGTGAATATCTTCAAAACAAAAATCAATATCAAAAAACCGCATGACGGTTTTTTTTAGGTTATGACGTCAAGATTGTCGGTGCCAAATTTCAAAGACTTAATGCGAATAGTTTAAATGATAAAAATCAAGAAAAATGAAAGCTGAGAAAATAACCTAAACGTATGTGAATGATTGAACTCCGGACTGTTTTTAGGTTACTCCAATAAATTTAATAAACAACCTGTTTTCGTATAATTAAATGAAAAGGCGAACTAGAGTTTTATCTAATGCAGTAATTTTTTAATACACAATTTTAAAACAATGTCTTTAAATGGCAGTTTCAACTCCGAAATTTGAGTGACGTCGTCATCACCGATTTCGTTTACACCTTTGTTAATGACTATAAGTAGGAGTCTACTGGGGGCTTGAGTAGTCGGTATCAATGTGTGTTCTACAACCCACAAACATTTGTACTCCATGTCTACTGTTCAGTTCAAATCACATCATCAACGGTCATGCAGGTAGTTGGTTAATTGAGGTGAGAAAATCTCGTTAATCCCTTCCGCCCTTCGATATACATATACTCTTTGAAGCACGCATGTTACAATTTAAATCTAATAAAAACATTCTAAAATACTAAATTTTTTGGTCAAACTCTTTGCATTATCAAAATTAATTAAGAAGATTTCATAAAGGCAACAACAAAAAAAGTCGAATGTTTACCCCTGGTAGATTCCTTAAGGTGGGTTGTTTATTTCACACTTCTTGTACCCTTGTATCCCTTGGACGAGACCAGATCAAACGGAAAAAACGTATACATATTTACATGACTTCACAGCAAAAGTCTAATATTCCATCAATAAACTTTTGTTTATACAAAGGCATTGACTTATTGTACGTTTTTGATCAGAAGCAGGAATGGTGTGATACATTTTTTAAAAATATTATATTGCAATTAGCAAATATTTGTAGGTCTATACAAGACTATAGTTGTTATGGTCACTGAATGTATATTCTGAGACGGATGAATTAGGTCTATCCCAAAGTTCCTTGATTAATCGGATTTATTAGTAGTCTTTAATGGTAATCATATATCATCAAATCGATAAATTGTTTATTTCATGCTGTATTTTGCTAAATCCGTTGTCTTATTAGGTACCCTACCAAATAAATCTGCCATGGCGGTAAATCGGTGACTCGAGACATCAGGAACCCGAAAGGGTCAAAGTGAATAACAACAGGCGGCCCTATAGGCCAATAAAGGTCACATTCCTAACCAGAAATGGCGGGTCACAGGCAAATGTCAGAAATGTCTCCATCCGCCTTGTCTACACCAAGCCGCAGTGACAGCGACGTCTGGAACCTGCTAGTTCAGGGACTTTACCGGTCTGAAATTACAAGCTGGTATAATTAAGCAGTTATTTTTACAAGCTCACCAGGAGAAACAGTCATAAAATCAGGAAATTGTTTAATCAAATGTGCAGTATTAAGCTTTTAAATGGCAGAGATATATAGCACTGATATAAGCAAACACAGTACAGAACGTTAATGTGTATTAGAATCGGTGCCCATAACTGATGACTATACAATGATGACTATTGCTGGTTTTACTCGTCTCACATTTCGATAAATTAAAAGTAAATACAATTGCAAAATTTAGATCTATACAATGCAAAGCTAACGGAAATGTCATCACAGCAAATAGAAGGCATTATATTCGACAACTATTTTTTGAAAAGGTATATAGAAAAATTCATTAAACTATATAAAGAAACTTGTCTGAGTTGTCTCTGGGAGTTTATCTAGAACATGAGATGATTCATCCGTTGTTATTAATCAGCATCTCTGTGCCAGTGTGACTAATTTTTATGAAGTATAGAAGTATTGTATGGAGTTTGTGTTATGGACATCATCAGTGTTAAGTAGAGACGTGTTCGTGTATGTCCATTGTTATGTACCCGTCCAGTCAGAGTCTAAAGTGTGTTAAACAGTCTTTAGTTTTTGACTTATGTTGAACTCAAAATTATTTAGACCGTAGTTATATATAAAAGTTATACATGATGTGTTCTAGATGCAGAGTTCTTTATCTCTAGTCTATCATACAATGTAGCCTTTTTAGAGACTGTTTAACAGAGTGCACATAACTCTGTAATTTAAAACTTTTGCACTTACCGGTTATTATGGGTCCAATTATTTCTGTCCAATAATATGTGATATACTGAACTTTCTGAAACAATTAATACGCCAAAAGAGGCTTTAACTCGCCTATTTGCCTTGTTAGAAATACGGAAATACTGTTCAAGTATCTGCTGCAAACCCGGACTGTAGACTTGAAATTTTTACAAAAGGGCAACAACTTCCACTTTTTAGCCAAGTTTATTATCTATTAAAAGAATACAGAACTTATTCGATGGTGATATTAAAGCTGTATCCCACCGTAACACCTTTTTAATTTAAGATTTAAGCCCTATGCAATAACCCGAAGAAAGTAATTGCAGAATTTGAAACTCTGTAACTAGATAGATGTGTTTTAATTTTGGAAAGCAGAGGTTGGTGAATAGTCCAATGTATAGATTTCTTTCACACGGATATTATTCCGTGGACATCTGGTGATGAGATAATACTTTGAGCAATATGATCTGGTTACTATAACAATATGAGTTTGCGTGGACGTTCTAGAAGTATTGTTAAAGAAAAGAAACAGAGCCTCAGTCCCTAAACCGATACAAACCACAACCGTAACACCAAAGAGAAACTTTTATTTAATTTGTCATACAGTCGGGTTTAAAAGAACCTCTGCGATTGACAAAAGCTAATCACGTGTGAAAATGAATTATAAAACAATTGATGAATTTTTCGAGAAATTGGAATTCCATTGAATTACAAGTATAAATTTAAGTTCTAACCGTATCTGCCGTCCAAAAATTAATAAGTAAAATTTATGAATATGTGGACAAACCGTATGCATAGTTTCTTTCGTGAATCGAAACAGAGGTCTTCTGAATAATCAGATAATTTTTTTTCTTTGACGAAAAGGTGTGGTGGCGGTAAACGGTAGGATTATACAGGTTAGACTGTAAAAGACATACATATACACACTCAACAATATGCATATACCAACAATTAAGGAACGATTTAATCCGTATTAGATGTGTGTATAAGCGCAGTCCTGACATGATTCCAGTCCTATAACATTGTCGTCCAGGGCACTCATATTCATTGATGGCTGTTTGAAGACACTAATAATTTGGAATTGGAGTGTAAATATTTGGACAGTTTCCAGTGGTTTACTCGAGACCATTGAGAAAACAGACGGGGGGTTACATGTTATTCAGGGAGGATGGTCGGGAGGAGGTGAAACCACACGTGTTCGTTCCCAGGAGCAAACGCAAGCCAGATGTGCTTAGATAATTTACCAAACTCTATTGTGGCATCAACTATGAAGAATTTTTTCATTTTCACCCAACGACTATATATCTGTGTACATAAACGTGCACTGTGTGGTAATTAGTACAATTACGCAATGCAAAAGATCAAAGCACTCTAGTTAAACACCTGTGATTTCGAATGGTACGCCATATTGCAGGATATGGAGATGAGCCAAACAATCCAGGGCTGAATCGGTTATGTTCCATGTCTTGTTAGGACTGATTGAGTTGTTTGATTGCATGGTGGACGCTCAGTTAGCGAGTGTTACATTGTTCGTGTCTCAGTGACGTCGCCAATATTTCACAGTTATTCGTTGTTGGTTTTGGGGGAATAATATAACTATTGTTACAATAAATGATTTGATAATTGGTTATAAATTGATTTTTGCAGTAGCGCACCTTAAAGGTTATGGATTAAAGGTCCGTCCTGCAGAGATTTGGGACCGGTTGCTCGAAGCGTTTTTAAATTAAATCCGCTATTAGATAGTCGCGCCATGTTGAGGGTCTATATATCTAACCTGGTATATATTAGCGATTTAATCTGCATGGTGTTGGCGCCTAATCGTCTTTCGAGCAACTGGTCCCTTCCCGAAATAGTGGATGCCAAATCTGCGCTCTGGCGTCGCTATATACATGGGTATCTGTATGCGATCTATATATCGGCTTAGAGCAGCTCAGATTTATTTCGCCCCGTGAGGGAGCGGGTGGGCCATGGCCCTGCAGAATACTCCCTCGGCTTCCTCAGTTAATCGTTAGATGCGAGAAAAGAGGTTGCTTTCCGTTGCCCTGGTGTTCCCAGAGCTAAAGGATATAAACGGGAAGCAGATTTGATTGTGACGTTCTTTATTTGTGTCCGTCGTCATATAAGTGAAATACCCTTGAGTACAATTATGAATGCTACTCCTGCTGACCTACTGATAAGGAGCAGGAACATGCCTCACAGATGACATGAGCCACGTGAGGGAGCGGGTGAGCCATGGCCCTGCAGAATACTCCCTCGGCTTCCTCGGTCGATCGTAAGAGGCGAGAAAAG
>JARFOD010123422.1:0-14330 GCA_031763545.1 Mopalia muscosa
ATCCACCATGGAAACAGTTTAAGGTTTGTGGGTTCCTACATGCGACAAATGAACTCTGTCTTCACCCACACAAATTTCAATATTCTGTTCAATATCTGGGTAGCTAATAACGGTTCCATCAAACCTATCAATTAATGATACGGCATACGGGTTTAGCATTTTTCTGGTGGTATTCATACTTGACAGATTATGTCAATGACGCCACTTCAGTCGAGGCAAAATATGTAGCCAAATAAGTTTTATTTCACCGAAAAAATTTAGAATATACGAAATTATATCTTTAATATTCCAATTTATTTGGTGCCGATGTCATTCCGAGCACAGAGCAGAATGACCACCTTCGATTTTGAGGCCATATTTTTTCCGCTATATCCTTGCCAGAATAATGAAATGCCAAGTCTGGACAATCCTAGGTCAGACCCACCAAGTCTAGGCACCATTTCCACAATTGCCCTCTTATTATAGATAAACCAATAATCCAAATCTCCGATAAATTGTTTCAAAAGTTTACCCACACTTTGGTGTCTTCTTTGATTTCTTATCTTTGACGAATGTAATGATGAGACATAAGAAGTCTAAGAAACGCTTATAAATGCTCTACCAGGAGGGCGTTCTTTGATAAATGGAATTGTAGCAAGTCGTAGAAACATGTTGTTGGACCTACACTTTTGTCATGTGCTGTTGGAACTCTTAATTTGGAGCATACTTGCACATATATGTAAATAAAATCTGTGCTGTTCACATTACCACATTTTCCAGTAAATATAAAATCGTGCAAAATTTGGTGAATGGTATCAACATATGATCGCTGGGTCGTAAGCCAGTGCAAGAATGTGTAAATAGTGCACATAGTTTACAGGAGATCGAACTACCCATTGATAAACATTTCTCTATAAAGTGCTGTCCTTGAAACCTTAAGCCCAATAAATCAAAGTCACCCGGGAAAACGGGTAAAAGCCTCAAAGCTGACGTTCATTTTTGCAATTAGTGCATATTTGCCTAGTTTCGAAGTCATATGTAATACTTTATCGAACATTGTGTAGTTCACAGAACTAAATTACCCTATCTTAAGTAATTATTTACTCAGGTATTATATGGAAACAAAAGGTGTGTACTATTTGTTTGATTCTGGTTTAACATCGTACTCAAGGGTATTTCTAATATGACGACAGATTCTCCACTTCACACTGCACCTTGCCTAATTACGATGGAAAACCTGGAAGAAACATCGTAAAGTGGCCGAAGATACGACGTAAGTCTACCTCGTTTTGAATTGTTTCTTTTAGCTCGACTCTCGCTTGAATGCTGACACTAAATTATTTTCCGATTAACCGGCCTGGATGGTTGGACCACCTTGCTCTCGGCTTCTGATATACGCACCTAGTGTTAAATTAAGTTAATCTCGGCATAACACTGTAAAATCCGGCTGAGCGTACATGCATTCGAAATTGCTGCTGCATGGTCGGTTGCTTTAATAATGCAACATATGGACACCGGTGACCGGCACCAAATACCATGCAAGTAGCATTTACCTTGCCTAATATATTGGTAGCTAACCGCAGGTGGGCTCATATACATCTATCAAAAATAACAAATAAGTTCCATATCTACAATGTCCCAAGAGAAAGCTGTATAACCACTCTTTTTAGCCTCCATTGGACATCATATTCAAGCGACAAGGATTCTCCGCGTTTTATTCCTAAACGAATGGTCTGCGCTTATTTAAGCGGCCCTCTCATAGCCAAAGGACGAAGCCCGTTTAAAATACCAATGAAAATTACAAACACATCTACCCATTTTTCTAAATTTGTAACCTTTTTTTTCAATAAATATTTTTTGTGTCTTTGATGAAATATTGCATATCTGGTATCAACTAATATTGTTCATATAAAACTAATTATAATACAACTGTTGATATATTATTATTTACAAATGTAACAAAGAAAACTCACTGTATAACTGGAACAGATAGATGAAAACAATTAGTACTGACCGTACATCATGAAACAAACGGGTTGCGTGCTTCCGATACACAACAGACGACGAAACTGGTACCTGACTGGTCTGGTGAATACACATCTAAGGCAGACTATCCTTTTACCAACTATGGGGTTATTTCATTTCAATAACAGCGTACATTTTATATAAAAGATATCTGCATTATTGTTGTGCTTAATATACACAAACTTTCCATACCCATTTACAATGTTATGGGCTGCCATACTGGAAGGATAGTTAGAAAAAATGTAAATGTACATACACTAAAATATCAAGTACAATATCAAATTTATTTAACAAAGATCCAGCGCAACTTTCGTATTTATTACTGAAAGAAGAAGAAAGTGGCAACTGATCGAGGGATACGGCAACATAAGTTGTAATTTTGTTTATTGTTTATCTTACTCTGATAGCCTTAGGTTGACTCGCTGTTCCTTCATTAGTTTTTTATTTTTATTTTTTTTGTATGTATAAATTTTGAATTATTTGGCATTAAAGTCTTTATTCTCTTTCCAGCCTAATTTTATTGTGAAAAATCTACCACTTTTGATTTAAGCGCCTGATTTCCAAGGCCTTCATACTTTCGACGGCAAATACACGAGAGAGCTACTGAACGTGAAGTTACCTAGCATTTATAATTTTATTGAAGAGAAAGATAATTTAGCATGCCTTCAGCGGGATTATATATAACTTATATATAACTTATATATAACACGTACAGGAGGTGCATGGTGGATCATGTGCGTCTCATACTAACATCCATGGATTAACTAATGTTCATATGTTAAAACTATGTTAGATTCACCAATACATGTATTTTGGAACACAATTGCTGCGTACACGATACATGGTTGTAACAGTTTGTGTTTGATAAATTGTATATAAACTAAACTTGTGTTTCGGCCATTCAATGCGATCCTAGTTGGAAAACATATTTATTTCAAGACACCATCATATATGTGTACACTGAACTATAACAAACTGAAACGTTTGAACAGCGTCCCTTGTGGCCTTGGAATGGCGAGCCTCTGGCCCTTATTGTTTATCAGTTTTTGGTTTGATTATTGTGTTTATTTTTCTTTTTTGTAACATTTTGAGTTGAAGTAGCAGTTTTCATCTGTTTTGTGTTTGTGTTAGCAGTAGAAGGGTTTTCATCACCAGTTGGCCACATAAGGAAGGTCTGTGTCGCAACAGACACTGGAACTTTCTTCGTGACATTGGCATTTGACTGAGATGGCCCTTAAACACCGCAGAAAGAGGCAAGGCACCTTGTTTCGTTATAACTAACGTTTTTTCTGACTTGATCACTTGGATTCGCTTTTCTTTCATAATATGGCTACAGTCTTTGGAAGAGGCCATGTGGGCTTCATTGTAGTTGGATCATTTAATAGTGTTGTTGCATTCGAAGCCATCATGACCTTCTTCGGCGCAACGAAAACATACTAAACTACCTATACACTGGATCTAACCATGTCCAAACGTTTGACATTTGAAGCACCTTGTTGGGTTCGGGATGAAGGTATCTACCCTCATCCTGCAAGGGCCAATGGGGATGTGGTTTGGAACTGTAGTTGAATCAAAAGTAATCAAGTAGGTGTTAAGTTTTATTATAGTACCATCCTTTCTAGTCGTAAAGCGCTTAACGTTAGTTATACTTTGATCACCAAGCTCAGGCCAGATCTCTTCCTCTGATCGATCAGAGAGATCTCTACCTCTGTCTCTGATTATCTCCTTACTACTGTTAAGTGATCGATGTGGCGAGACTATCACAGGTAACTCCAAAATTTTCTTCAAATTAAGTAAATTTACTGCCTGTTGCTGTCTGGTGCATTCCACAAGAGTGTCACCAGAGCAAATTTTGGTTTTAGGGTTCCTGTGGCAGTAACCAAATGCAATGTTTTGTTCAATGCAAACGGCGATATTTTCGCTACAGACTTGTTTTTATTTTGACTACTTATTACCATAAATTTAGGCCAGTTTACTTTTTCGTTTGAATCGATTTTGTTTACTTTTCATTTTTTTTTCTCCAATGTAATAGTGTGTAGTTGTTTCACCACCCATGTTCCCCACCCGTCACGGAATGACAACAGGGGCGATACCTCCTCAGTGGTATCCGGAAGAGGTAGGTAGCGAGGTTTCTATGAGTGGTATACTCAAATAGGAAAATTCCCACTTAATTGGCCATTAAGCCGCCGCCATCTGCAATGATCTTAAGGAATGATGGGTTTAATCATTTTTTTTCTCTCAATATTATTTCTTTTAATTATGGTTTTATTAATTGCGAAGGAATTAACTTTGGTTCATAACAGAAGTCAGTATCAAGCATTGATCAGATCGGGCCAACCTGACTACCTGTCTAGGAAAATATTGAGCCAAATTAAGCGATGTGTTGGAGCAACTTAGCTACATGGCACCCTTATTGCCAGCCAATATGCCACTCAGTCACCAGTATCTCATTCTCCTCCGACACCGGATGCGGCCACGGCCAACAGGTTACCTCTTTCTCGCCTCTTAAGATCAACCGAGAAAGCCGGGGAGTATTCTACAGGGCATATTCATGTTAAATGGCCCACCCGCTCCGCCACAGGGCCCTAATTTATGAAGGAGATATATCCAAACCAAGAATTTCAAATTCAATATAAAATGCAATTGCAATATATAAACTTTATTTAATGTAGAATTCACAACTTCAAAGATAAAAATTGATTGTTCGGCTTATCAAAGTCAAGTCAATTGATTGGATAAATTGTCAGTTCTATTTAGCTGTTTCAATTGCGTCATCAGCTTTTATACTCGCCGCGCTGTGCTCTGATTGGATACAAGTTTTAACCTCTGATGAATCTCGAGGTGAAAAATCTGATTGGCTGTCGGTAATAAGGACACCTGACCCTGCTATAACCCGCGTTTCATGTGAACTAGAAGATATAATCTATGGCGGAGTTTCTCTACTTTATATAATACATCAATTTAATAAAGAGACAATGTCTATCTAAATTCCTGTCATCCATTCGAATTATTTAGACATTTTGTGTCACCGATGCATGGCCGTTGTTTTCATATAAGTTTTACTTTGCGATCTTCCAAATTTAGTCAAAGTTTAAGTGATAACTGTCTCATCCCTGTCCTCGCAACATCTATACTGAAGCTTATGTCAAATACCAAACCATAAAGTTTCCTATTTTCCTAAATAATGCCAGTGTCATCGTTATTTACTTAGTTTGGCAGTTAAACTTTCCTATCTATATTTAAAAATAAATTAGTGGAGTTCTTCCGGAATTTCCTCAACGTTTGTAACTTTCGAATTAATTTGTCCGATCTGCGAGTTTTTTTACATTTGAGAACTGTAATCTTGACTATAATAGAGAGGTCATACAAGGTCCTATTTTCGTTTGTAAACAATTTCTAAATTTCACTCGCGAGTTTGATTTAAACTATCCGAATCGTCTTTGAGAAGTCATACATGAAAGGTGTTTGGCATTACTAAACGGCACTTTTAACAATTATTTCCTATTTTAAAATAAGCAACTTAATTTATTTATTTTACATTACTATTATAATAGTTTTCTAATATTGCCGTCCGGAAATATAAAATGGATATAGACCTACAATTGTTGTAGTTGAGGTGTTTTTGGTGCTCATTAGTTATCCTTTTGACACGAACCTTATTGAAAGAGAGGCAAGGAAAACAAGAAATTGTTATAACTTTAGTCAAATTGATTTGTTAGAATTGGTCGAAAATACGTCCAGTGACAATAGACAAAACATGACTTTAAATGATTTCTGTCGATGCTGTGCAATACTAGCACAATGTATAGGGCTAATTCCTCCGTCTTAACCCTACGTCCCGCCAACCTCAACCCGTGGTTAAAGTTGAAAATTGATCCGCCGCTTTCGGCGGCCTCTCAAAACCTATATTGTACTGATTTTGTTTGTAAAATGCACTGAAAACAATGACTAGTATTTTACCGAATTGCAATATTTCTTTTGGTTTTCAATCGTATTATTGCAAAGGGAGATAACTTATACGTGTCAATTCGGGCGAGAAACTGCAATGAAATTGTATTTAAACGCCAGGAAAGAAAGAAGGAGTTACATTGTGACTTTTGTAAGCAAAAAAAATAAAATAAAATAAAATTTTTTTGAGAGGCGGACCATAGCGGCAGATTAATTTCCAACTTTCACCATAGGTTGATATACGCGGGACGTAGGGCTAAGACTAAGGATTTGGCCCTATTTATTATATTAGTAATTTAGCTACTTGCTCTTTCTTTTCTGACGTATTATTACAAAAGGGAGATAACTTATACGTGTCAACTCGGGCAAGAAACTCAAATAAAACTTTGTTTAAACGTTAGGAAAGAAAGAGTTAGGATTATTGTGATTTTTTTTTATACTAAAAAAGATATAGGTTTTGAGAGGCGAATCAAATTCCAACTCTCACCCTCTCTTCAAAAGCAGAGGACCGGGTCGCTCATTGTAGATCTATGGCGCTATTGTTTTTACAGTACATAAAACTTGTCCGATGTAACGACTACAAATTTGGTTTAACAAATTGAATATTGCATGTTTGAGAATGCTCCATTATCAACGAGCTGTAGACATATGAACGCATGTGGCATTCATTCAAGTACTTTTAAATTACAAAATTGTTTAAGAATATTAACTTTGCGATGTACTAAACACGAGTTAAACCAACAATTATTAGGATATGATATAACTTTTTCATTTCTTATCAAGAATAATAAGTTAACAAAGTACTGAAAATGAGATCAACAAATGTATGATGTTTGTGTATTTCGTCCTGTGAATGCCATGTCTTGTCTTTTCTGGATGCCACTGTCTTCAAAGGTGATTCTCTTCATTCGCTTTGGCTGGCACGCTGGGGTATGAATGAAATAATCTCAAGCATTGCGTTAAACTCTATCATGCGTCCCAATTGAAAGTATTGTAAAATTATTATATTTTTTAGGTTGTAAAAATATTACGTAGAGAAGCTATGATGTATATATTTAATATATTTTAAAAATATATTATGTAATATAATTTACTATTGTACTTGATACACAAGTAAATGTATAGAAATATAATCGTCCCTGAGTGCCCGATTCAAGTAACTTGCTTTATATATATGTCTATACTGATACAGAGTCGAACATAAATAAACATAAGTCTGCTATATTAATTACCGTCTGCTCTTTCCAGTACCCACTGGCAGTTGTATCGAAGAAGCATATTAAAAAAAAACATGTTGCTATACATTTTGGACTAAAACTTTTATATAAAAATAAATTGTACCAGAGAAGAAAAATATCGAATATTCGTTCGTGCTGTGACAATGGCGTGGTGTAAAAATGGTCCGAATAAATCTTTCTTTAGTTGAAACCCGTCCGGGAATCGAACCCACGACCCTGAGAGTTAGGCACCGACTCGCCAGCAGTAAATGCGGCCACCTAGTCCACTCCCGGACGGGTTTCAGCCTGCAAAATTTTCTGAACTAGAATCTGTTCAGAACTACGAAAGTGTTATCCCAATATAACAAAAATACTTTTAAGCTTCACTTTCTAAAGACACAAAAATTATTCATATAAATCTTTCTTGACTGAAAAACGTGCGATCGTCACTCATTCTACTTGTATGAACTGGTTGATTGTAGAACTCTTGTACCCCGAGTTTTCTTTGCAAATACAACTTTATAAAACATAACGGCGATCAAGTTAACTTTGAACACCAAGCATACGGGTGTATGTACTGTACATGCCTTTTTTAGTAGACTAAATCCCATTTCTTTTAAAATTGCATGCTTCAGGTAACCTGATAAGCTTTAAAATAATTCCGAGAAAAGTTCCGATCTCTAGCAGCATCGAATCTGGACAGCAATAAATTTCTTTTCATTCCAATAAATCTGTACCACAATTTCGGTAATGAATCCTGTCAACGGCACTACCTAAAACTTGTTCTGACCGTTCGTTCTATTTTCTACAGAACATACATGGAAAATACGACTATTTTGGGATTCCTTGCGATCCAAGATTTCATTTTATATATCACATGCCGTATTTTAATAGACATTTAGTGAGAAAAACATGAAAAAAACGGAGTATTTTAACATTTCGCGACCGCCTGTAAACGCGCCACAACAAGAAATTTACGGTTGGTTAATTATAAAATCTTGATATCTCTCCACTATCAATCCTACACTCTAAGAAAATATGGTTCTTAAATGGTTCTTCGTATACCAAGAAGGTTCTTTAAAGAACCTTTTTGGTGATAAATGGTTCTTCAGGCAAAATCAACGATCGAAAGGTTCTTCGTGGCGAAAAGGGGTTCTTTACGAAGGAAAATGGTTCTTTGGGCGAAGTGAAAGCGAGTCTATATAGTCACGTGATAGTTTGAAACCCAGCGTCCATGTTCTCCACTTTGTTTGTGCCGAATTGGAGGAAGATTTCAACCAAGTTTTTCGCTTTTTTCAACGATATTGGTAAGTACATAAGTCTGCTTAAGTATAAAAAAATTCGATTTAGCGTCAAAAGAACGTATCATTAACCAAATAATATGTTGATTGGTAGACGGATGGGTGACGATTGTTTCAATTCGAAGGCAGACTGCATTAATTATATAAATCTAAATTTGTATCTCCTGCCTTAGCAACTTGCTGATTACAAAACTATTTCAAATCGAATGGGAAAAAATGAAGTTAGTGAACTTAACCTATTTTTCTTTACTGTATAAACTAGAAGGAAATCAAAGCCAAGTTTCAACACAGATTGTAAGTAACTACAACAACAACATGTATACATTTCGGTTGTCATAATCACCACTCGTGGAGTAACTATTGGCCGTTATTACGACCACAAACTCGATTCACTCGATCAGCATCGAGTTGACGACTAGTATTTTCCACTAGTAGTAACACTCGAACGGAATTTACAGGTTGTAAAATCGTGTTTTCGACTCGTACTCGTAGCAGTGCTCTCTAATGCTTTTCGTTGTAAGTACGAGTAATAAAAATAGCACGAAGGGTGACAACGAGGAGTCCCGATCGCACCATGAGTTCCCCGAAAAAACTTGCCCCCAAAAATCCTGGATTTTAAAAAAATTAACTTAAACATTGAAATACACTTTTTAATTTACACATCACAGTAATTGTTGTTAATTAGGTATAGAGAAAAAACGATGCCAGTATAAAATATATGGTCTCATTTTGATATTTTACAAAGTTGAAATTAAAAAAAAAAAATGTGAAGTTCTCTCAGATAACTATTAGGCTACTGACTCACTGAGGTTGTTCTTACACTAACTTCTATAAATTGATCCATCTGTTTACATTAATATTTCCTCTCAAGGTCCTTTTACAATGTAAATTTTAGGTGTGACATTTGGAATCGTCCGAGAAACTATGGATAATATTACTATTAAAATTAATTCAGTATTCCGAAAGTCATAATATATTCAACCACAAATCACTAGCACCATTGTAAACTTAAATGAAAGAATTTGTATCTCGACTTTAATACTTTTTTCAGGACCCATCAATTCTAACAATATTCATCGTGTTAGAAGGATGTAAAGAGGAAGCCACAACGTCATCGCTGAGACTAAGCTAACTTATTAACCGTGCGGTGCAGTGTGAAGTAAACGAAATTGATTTGAAGATGCCTTTGATGGAGTCTTGTTGTGGTATTTCCTCATTCTTTTTGTGAGATGGAAGAGTTAACAAAATTCGTGACACAATGATGTCTCCGTAACGGTTGTGTTTTATAACCTAGCATATATTGTTATCTGACTGCAACCTGGCTTTACTTTGTTGACATTTGGAACTCCCTCGGGCGCAAGTTATTCGCATACGGAACAAATATGCTGTATGCGAAGCTCTTCAACGCTGTTTGACATGGAATGAATCCTTATCCTAGCGTGAAAACATTATACTGTATTGGATCAGCTTTTAATCAGACTGAAGTGATTGATTAATGGTCACTTAAAAGTGCATTGTGCTGTCAAACTTTTTTGTCCAAGGTTACAGACAATGCCTATTTGATTGTTATATTTGAAAATGTTCTTAACTTACTTGCGATTACAAACATTAGTCTATTTATGTACGAAAAGAGACAGTGTCTTGAAATCAGGCACAGTATAGTCTATAAGAAGAAACAACCTTTTGTTTGCTCTTCTACTGTCTTTAAGTTAAAAATGTTCGCGGATTTATCTGTTTATTAACCGAAACATTGCTGATTCTGTGTTGTCGTGTTTTGAAATTATGACCACTTTTGATTAACTTATTTGACAGTGAACTGATAAGCATTATAGAAAGTATTGTTAAATTTGTGTTAATTTTCATAAAGTTGTATTATTAAAATGCCCAGCAACGAAAGTATATATGTCATCTTCCATTATAGCCTAAGATATTCATTATGACATTAAAAGTGTTGTAAGCTCACATGTCAAGTATATTCTTTGGATACTGATCTTTACATATACTCATATTTATACTTTATTATTTATCAGAAATGTTCAGATAAGTAAATGCGTATATACTTTTTACCGATCTCTGCAACAACAATTAGGATTTTTTTTTTAGCAAAATCTCACTTAGGTTCATCTACAAGGATAATGCAATACAGTTTTAATTTTGTAAATAAATATGGAACTATTATCTTACGAAGTGTACAAAAGACATCTGCATATCCCTAACATGCACTTCCCATAAATCACACCCCTTAAATAACTGCGATATGCCTTATTAGTCATAATCTACAAAATTAGCGATTGAAGAACTGGCCTAGCGAACATTAGGGCTTTGGGCCGATATTGGCATCATTACGACTATGACTACGTCTTGAAAACGGCAAGTCTGTACGGTTCCAGCACTGGCCCAGTATAGAGAGTAGTTTTGTGTGTTCCGGGAACACGTAATCCAGCCAGTCGACGTTATAGGCCCTTTACTGGTCCGATGTCGACGATTCCATTCTTTGTACCGGATATAGACGTAATTGCTATTACTGGTTTGATGGTACTGGCCCAGCATTGGATCGATGACTAGCTCCAATTCTGGCAAACGCAGATTGGGCCAGTATTGGGCCAAGCAACACTGGAAGTATTGAATATGGTATTGTGGGATAGGAGCACATGGATAACCGGTCGTCTGCCTATGTCAGTGCCCCGAAATTGTTTGATATTTTTTGTCGATTTTTTTAGGTAAGTTTGCTTTTTCTGCTGTCGTAGGGCCGCCCTATTATTTCTCATAGTACATCCGACTAATATGTAATATCTCCCTTCATGGTTTGATTATTTTGCATTATTTTAACTTTCACACAACGAGAAAAAGGACTTATTTTCTCAAATTTATATCTGATTTTGATGACTTATGTTAATTAAATTTATCTTATTTATATATAAGTTGCTTTTCTTAATAAACTCTTTTCAAATTGATGGCATTAATGATTTTGAAAATGCATTTTTATCTAGCTCTTCTAAAACTGACCTAAAAAACCATAAAATGGAGGACGGATTCGTCAACCAGGTCTGATAACAAAAAAAGCCCGGGCGACACAGAGCCCTGAAGACTCAGATAAGCAGTCATACCCTGTCCCATGAACTGTATCTGTTTATTTTGTTGTATGTTTAACTTTTTAAATAAAAGGTTTCCTATATAGGCTACTGGACTTTTGCTTGTTTGTCAAATGATATCATTTGGTTGTGACCTAAACGTAAGCAGTTTATGTTTATATTTTACTGTTACAATTGAATATTCTGTGAAAACTTTCGTCAAACATGACAAATTGATCTATATACTGGCTACCAACTAGAAATAACTGAGTGTTTGCAGAATAATCCATAAAATCGCCACCGATAAGCTCCATTTAACTTAATTTATTCCATTTTAAATGAATTAGAATGAAGTCTTATCCTCATCTGTTAAACAGGTGTTTGCTTG
Source organism: Mopalia muscosa (assembly GCA_031763545.1). Lineage (NCBI taxonomy): Eukaryota > Metazoa > Mollusca > Polyplacophora > Chitonida > Mopaliidae > Mopalia > Mopalia muscosa. Next base: position 11,930 of record JARFOD010123422.1, read on the forward strand.
CATATGGTAGTGAACATAATACATGTAAACATATTGTGGAAGATAATGTTTCAAAGATAACATTTATTCAAAAGGTTTGTCTCAATGTCCTACCACATGGAAGTTCGCATACATAACGGCAGAGTAACTCTTCCACGTTTTAAATTGATGAAAAAAGCTTTATTTGAATGCAATTATGATGGAAAAAAGAAACTAAGCCCAATAGAATTAATGCCTGGTTTGTGACCCAGCAATGGTATACAAAATCGGCCATCTATTGGACCTTTTTTGGACGACACTGGCACCATACCGCATCGCCAGTACAGGCTCAGTTTTTGCATATTGCGGCTGAATGCTGGGTTACTTGCTACACGCTGCACTGGGCCAATTAAGCGCCAATGTGCACACCGATAAAGGCGCGAGGTCGGCGCATCTGAAATGGCCTGATCGATTAGACCTCATCGGACCAAGATTGGCCCAGCACCACACTGTTTGCTGGGGGACTCATATTGTGTAAACTTGACAAGGGCGCTCTTTCACGAAGTCTTCACAATGTAACGTATGTGCAGTTCTTCGAAGCCAATGCACAGTTTATGTCATTAATGGCGATTCTGTCTTCAGCTAAATCTTAATTTTAACTTGGTAAGACCGACTGTATGAGTCCCTACTCGTAAATTCAAAATCTAAAGAGAGGGTAACATACTCGCTTTACAATACGTACCCTACACTGGACATAAGCTCTTCGCCAGTTATCAATCCAGTATGTCAGAAATAAGTCGTATGTAGAAGTAGAATCTACACGTCTTTGGTACTTAATATCACAATGTATGCATGTTATCACCACACTGTGCTGTTATGAATGCTTCTCGAGTGACTTGTGCAGGCTGGCAGTAGCGGTGAAGACCGTATAGGTCGACGTTCTTATGGCTAGCCTGCTCAAAGCACGAGAGCTGGTACAAGCAGCGAGAACACAGTGTGGTGATAACATATTTATCATATATCTTCGATTTTATAGTATTAAATTGGAACTCAATTGTCTTGGGGTCGCTTTCGTTTTGTTGTGGTGTGATGTTTGGTTATTGATATACTTATCACAACGAGTACGTGGGAAACCGAATGTTGTCAAACGCGTCGACACTGAAGCTGTTGTTGTTTGTCAAGAGTTCATTTCACCACAGTAAATAAACAACTAACCTAACATACATTTGTTTAACCATATTGATTTTTTAAAAATAAATAGGCTGAATATTCATAAAAGCAAAAATTAATCCGAACTATTTGTATTAGTGCCCCGCATTCCCCGCAAAGGGGAAAAACCCAAGTCACGTGACGTACTTCAGTCTGTTCATTGGGTAGATTTGTCAATATGGCCGAATTTCAAAGTTATCGAATCGCCGCAGATTCGACCAGATTCAGTGTATCATATCGTCTATAGACAGCGGAAGAAGGTAAGATTTGCCTACCAGACTCTATTCACATCAGCCGACCGATGATAGTTTTTGTCCATTCATTAACACTAGTTTTGTCACGTTGTTTCGACCAAAACGGACCCATGTTGGAGTCGGTAAAGGGGACAATCGCTCGTCTATAACTAGGGGATTTCCCAGTCTGGAATAGGAAACAATATTGTAGTTTTGGAGCTGTGATCATTGCAAAAAGAATATATAAATAACACAACTTTTTTGTTTGTTCTTAAGCTACAATCGGCATATCCCCTAGATAGTTATATGGCTTTACAGTCACTCTCATTCACTACAAGTCCCCAGTGGACTACATGGTTTGGCGTGAAAGATACAACAGGTAAGACGACATATGACGCTGCCAAGGACATTCGTAGTGGGGCGTTATAATAGTGATGGCAAAATGCTGAAAACAAAAAAAAACGAAAGACAATTCTTTTGCTTTTGTGTTATCGGAGTAAGCAGACAACCGATTTTCAATTTATGGCGGTAGTTTGTATTCAAGGGCCGTAAGGATAAACCAAAGGGACTGGCCTTTATATCGTGCTAGGGTATTACATGTTTTAGCATGACATACAAAACAAATCGAAACTGGTTAGCAGCGGTCAACCTTTTTGTGTTTCAAACTTCATTCCTTTCCAAATACTCTTGTAACCAATGCAACAGAGTGCTGTACACTCTATATTCTATATCATATAATTCTAAACAGAAATGTCACTCAAACATACACCTCCATATCTATGTCTTCTGTGAAATATTTATATAGTATAAATGAACAATCAACCTGTTCAGTGGTGAGCTGCTCCTTGTTTTTCGTTATTCCGTTTGAATTTGTAAGAAAGTACGCAGGTAAGCAGTTGAATCAAACTGGCCACACTTGAAACGAACATCATCACTAGAAACAGCCATATGAAGCATTTTCTGCCATAACACTTTCTTTTTAAACCTTGTTTTTCTCCTTC
>JARFOD010123433.1:0-14329 GCA_031763545.1 Mopalia muscosa
TTCTCATGAAATAACAAATACACTGTTTTACCCATTAAAACATGTTTAGAAAACATTAAAGTCCAAAGGAGTTCCAGCCTCATTCCCATATAAAACTTTTATAAGAAGTCAATCTCTCAATGGTGGGTGTCAAGATCCATTCATGGATCTCTTGTTTACATTTTATGATCGTGTTAATACTGTTACAGGCCTGTGCTGTAATCTTTCCAGCATAACCTTGAAATCGTCTAACATCATTTGCATTTTCCCCTGGTTTGCTGATTTTCGAAATATATAAATGTGCCTTTGTGAAAAATATAGCAAAATTGCTTAATTATCGGATGACAAAATTTGTTGAAATCAGTTGCAAAATGCAAACTTAGAAGAATGCAAACAATTTGGGAAACCTGTAAATTGGTCCTCCTAAATAAAGTTTGCATAACCATGGGGAGACCCTGTTCTGGCTGTTTTCCCCAACAGCAAAGGCCTTCTGTTAGATTTATTTAATTTTTTGTATAAGTCTGATAAGCCACAGCAGATGGCCACTTGGCCTGCTCATTTGTACATATATATATATAGTGTGATTGCTTTTAGAAATAAATATAGGAGTGAAATACCCTTAAGCACAGGGTAAAATGTGTGACATGCACATCTAAAGGTTACCTAACACCTGTCGTTTCATACCTTGACAGCCTGAACAAAAGCTGGAGCACTCTTTAACCCAGTCTATCCTTGGGTCTTACTCTTATCAACTTCCTGGAATAAGATTTAGAATTCCTGGAAACCAGTTTTTCAATATTGTGTGTTTGTCTCTATGTTGAATAAGAAAAACTTAGCCACTGTCACGTAGGACTGTGTACACAACAAGCCTTTTGACAGAAAACTGCCTCTTTATAATCAATAGAGAGGCCAATTGAAACTGCAATAAATCGTGTTTCCCGTATGTCATAGTGTCCCAACATTTACCTACTGTTTTTCTTCGTATAAATTGAATAAACTGAATCTTCAGGTATTGTATTGAAAAAGCGACTATAACAAGAAACTCGTAAGTGTTGGTTTTAAGTTCAAGAAAACATGTATATGTTTGGTTTTTCTTTTGGTCAGGGGCTTAGCCAGAAATCAGAAGTACAAGTACATGTATGGTGTCCAAAATGGTCACTTTCCTTCACTTTTCAATTTTTCAAATAACTGGGTGTCCAATTTTGACAGTTTTCCTATCTCCAGCATGTTAACGTTTCTTAAAACAGGGTGCCCAAATGAGGCCAAATTGTTCACTTCAGGGTGTCCACTTGGACGGGTGTCTGCCTAAGGGCATAAGCTCTTGCTTTTGGTATTTTTGTTTTCAAATTTTTATTTTTTTTCCAAAATTTTCCACTAAATGTAGAATGGACTCTTTCAAATAAAATGCGATTAAAAATACTTTTATAATCAGATATGTCAAAATTGTTGTACCTGTATTGTAACCATTAAGTGTAATTTAGCTAATTACAATAGCTAATTGATATAATAATGGTTTGTATTTCCTTAGTACATGTACCAACAAACAACTGATAACGGGAATGTTACTGAAGACATGGTGTGTCCATTCTGTAAACTTGTCATTTCTGTACTGTAGATATCTTTACAAATAGTACTAATCCTGTGCACATAGTCAGTGCTACTATTCAAAACTTTAAAAAAAGAAACTGATTAGATTACAGATTTTTAAGTTACATCCATTATATCTGGTAAAAACTAACAGCACAGACATGTACATATATGCATTAGCATGTTTACGTGATAGGCCTTGGTTGATACATCAGTGATACAAATATAGATCATTAAATTCCCTGATTCCGAGATGAGGGTGAGAAATAATAGTTATCTCCCCTTTAACCAATACCACCCCTGGAAAATTGGTGAGAAAGAAAAAGTATATATTTAAAAATATTTTTGAAATTTATTTTTATTATATTTTTTTTTAAAACCCACTCCAATATCAATGTCAAACCAAAAACAGTTGAATTTACCGCATAAAAACATATAGTACATGATTTCTTTTTCGAACCGTATTTGCCGTATGTAGAATCTGGTAGGAAATTTCAAACCTGAAAATTTGTGGTTGTGAATAAACATTTGTTCCAGGGCTGACTGTGACCTCCTCCTCTTACATGTACAAGTATGTTTCAAACGTTGTCATACTTTCTGTACTTTGCAATGGGGGAATATTTGTTTTCTGACTGTATATTCAAAACATTTTAGTAGAGTTTATAGGTTTAAAGTGGCTGTGACTTACATTGCCATCTATAAGCAAGGGCTTAGGCAGAAGAGTGTCCATGGTCCTTTGGACACCCTGTTTTAAGAAACTTTAACATGCAGGAGATAAGGAAACTTTAAAAATTGAAACCCAGTTACTTAATGAAGTGAAGCAAAATTACCATTTTGGACACCATTCTTTTGATTTCTGGCTAAGCCCCAGTCCATAAGTGATAAACGCGTTATTCAAGTATGAGGTCCCAGTTACATGTAGTCATTTTTAAGGCATGTTATCGCTCTTGCACACTTACTAACCCTTGGCCTTGGCTTAGTGAGTCTTTTTAATCAAGAACTGCTCCTAATCATGGTGGCCCCCTTGAGGGAGCGGGTGGGCTGTGGCCCTGCAGAATACTCCCTCGGCTTCCTAGGTTGATTGTAAGAGGCGAAAAAGAGGTTGCTTTCTGTTGCCCTGGTGTTCGCTAAAGGGTAACGCGAAGCAGATTTGTTTGGTATTTGTGTCTGTCGTCATATAAGTGAAATACCCTTGAGTACGACGTTAAACCCCAATAAAAAAAACAAACCAAATCATGGTGTAAAAAACCAATCTATGCTATTATTACACAATTTTATTTTCTTACTGGGCATGTGTTAGATCTACTTATTGTTCCATAGGGCCTGTGGACGTGGCTCAGTGGTAGCTAGTACGCTTCCCAAACCTAACCTGCTTCGATTTACAGTTCACCGGATCTAGTCCTCCTGTTGACCATCAGGTTTATAAGCAAGTCACACGTTGTGGCTCTGGCACTGGCAGGGGTGGTTTTTACAAGGTTTCCTCCTAGTTTTCCACCATAATAAGGTTGTGTAAAGTGGACAATCTGTCGTCATATAAGCGAAATACCCTCGAGTACGATGTTAAACACCAAACAAACAATATTGTTCTATAAAGACTAAACACCAATCGGATCAGTCTGTCCAGGATACTAAAACCCACCGCTCAAAAAAATGGGTTTTTTTTTCCAGCAATCAGTGAAAATTGCTGAATATTTCTCATTCCTGACCTGGGGGATGTAACCATCTAGAAGCGTCCCTCTAGTGGGTGTTGCGTGAACCCCAAACACACACATTAAGTTCACCTTCTGGTCAGGAATGAATCCAAATCATATTTTTCTCAGTGCATTACCCATACCTATTTTTGTATTGCTTGAGGTGTGAGCTCTAAACTGGAGGACAACAAGACAAAATAAATTTATTTAATGCGTATGAGTTTTAGATTTCCGTAATTTTATAACTTTATGTATGAAGGAACCAAGTGCAACATTCTGATTTCTGTCAATTGTAAAATATCCCCTGATAATTTTCATTTTAGTCAAATCCCAGGTGGTCATATACAGCAGGGAGTAATTTAAGTGGCGAACGATCGTTTGGGTTACTTGAAGGTCGCCAGACTTCCAATTATGGCGACCCATTTTCCGTTCACCATAATTCCTACCAGAATACCAAATGGAATAAAAACTGGTTTTCATTATTTTGAAGATGATCCATTTTTGTGAAATTTTTGTTATAATTTTACCATAATAAATCAACATAGTCCAAAGATTCAGTTTTTCTTTTTAATTTGCGAAAGTCCGCTGATGGTTGAACTTCCGATGTTGATACTATACCTACCTTTTAACACGAAAGAGCTCCACTGAATATACCTTTTCATAGCCACATGCGAAATGCGAAAAAAGTGTTCAGTCCATGTTTTTAAAAACATTTTTCTTTTGAGGTTATAAGGTTGAATTCATTTATGAGATAAACAATAAACTGACTAAAGAAATTCCCATGCAAAATATGCTCAAGGCATATACCGGACATTGGCCTAAGGCAAAAAGCCAAGAATCGCGGTAAAGTGGACAGGCACTTCAAGCGCTTACGTGTACCGGTATGTTGATGGGGTGTATCGTATGTACACGAAATAAAAGTTATGTGATAAGACATGTTAGATTGGGTTCACTACTGACTATGAGTAAATGACTGGGCAAAAAAAAAATCTTCTCAAAGCTTGTCACCTAGAGAACCCAAATCGGAGTTCTGAAAGCGAAAGTAAGCATACGGTGAAACAACAACAACATAGACATTGATGTCAAAAGAGTATAAGCCACAGACACGACTTTACTTCATGCTTAGTTTTTCAAGGGAGCAAACGAGCAATATAAAAGCCATTTGTTAACAGCTTTGGCCATTTACAATACAAATGGCCAAAGAATAAATTTTTGACAAGAGGTAATTGTACATACGTTTGGATATGGCAAATCATTAAAATGATCCATAACAAATCTAAACGGCAAGATAACAACAGCGCCTGCATTATACGTTAGTTTTTCTTTAACCCAATGTTGATTAAATCTAAATTCAAATAAATACTTGTACAGCAAAAAGAAAATGGTGGAATTGGAATTTTACCTGTATCATGACAACCTGTGTGCCACATATATAGAGTGTTTGGGTGAGTTTGAATAGTCATATAATTTATTTGTAATCTCATAAAATCCCAAAAGTCAACAACAAACCTTACACAATAACAATAACTTACACAATCAATGGAACAAATCAATTTAAAAATTACTTGGAAAAGTAAGTAATCGCATGTGCTTATTAAACTACCACACTAAAAAAGAAATAAGAGACATCAGCTTTTGTTAATTTTAAGATTGTTTTATTGACACATATTATGTTATGTAAGTAAAAATAAATTGTAAAGACATAACAGCAAGGAAAGAATATGAATAGAAAAGCTCTATACATACATACTGAGTTTGTGTTACTCAAACAAGTCAATTTAGTTCAACTGAAATATACAAACTGGAAAAATAACGGGTGGTAACCCATTTTGAGAAAGAGGTTACCACAGCTGAAAAAGTGGTAACCTATGAACGGGTTACCATGAATGCAGCTTAATTTACTCCCTGTACAGTATTATAGAATGTGTGAAGGAGTCCAACGTACACAGCTGTAACGTAGTTCATTTGTATTCTGGATGTGGATTGAAACACACAGATGATATTATACAAGTTTAACCAATCAAATGAAGCAAAAACTGTTTCTCCGGGGTCCGTGCTATAGACTATTTTGAACCAATGAAAAAAAAAAAAGTTATTCTGGGAGGTGCTTAAGATCGAGAAACGAAAAGCTGGATCAACCAATGAAATCAAAGTTGTTCTCTCAGGTCCGCGTTATTACTCCTACAATATTATTTCTTGAAATAGATGGACTTCAACTAGCAGGGTGTTTGTAGTTGATTTCCCAGGTCATCCTCCTGGATGAACAGGCCTTATCAGGCAGTGCTCTCTCACGCTGTACCCTGTGTGAAGCCTGCTTTTCAATAGTCATGTAGTCCAATCACTTACCTTCTATTAAACTTTAAAACTGTTTATTATGCAAGGTTGCCACATGTACAATAATATTCTTACTACCGGGTACCTATAACTCTTTAGGGTAAAGCGGGGGACACACGAGCGAATATAATTGCCCGATCATGGCGATCTGATTGACTGTGATCTTCTGTGTCCGTTGCGACACAGACCTCCTTTACTTGGCCAACTGGCCGAAGCCAGAGAAAGTTTTCGGCCGACTTGAACGCACACACACGCAGTGTGTTAGCCAGAATGGCAAGACAGGGTGTCTCACTTTTACTGACAAAGCATACATGTATGTAGTCCGAGATAGCTGTCTCAGAGCCAAGGTGGCTCCGGAAGCTCAGATTCCTAGAAGCCTGGGGACAAATTCTAGCGCAAATGTGTCAGTGATTTTTCATTTCAAGTAATAGGTGTATAGAAAGGCATATAAACTATGTAACATAACTTGTAAAACGATTTACTTATGTTGTGGATATAATGTAACGTTCACCCTGGTCTTCATATTTTTTTTTTTCAAGGTAAAGCAGTACTTTCTGTTTGTTTGTAAATATGATGAGCTGAATCAGCTGTTTTAACTGCAGAAGAAATCACTGCAATACAATAAACTGAATAAAAGAGTAATAATAAAAGAGCTGAAGAGAAAATATAAAGTTTAATTAAAAAAAAATGATGTTAAGTCATGGTACATGACATTGTGTTTTCTACAGAAAGGTAAGAGAGCCAAGGACAAGACTTCTGCCACAATGGTGAAAACTTTTTTACATGGACACAACCTTTTTTTAACTGACAGGCCAATAGTTGGCGTCTCTATCTCTTTTTCCTGAGATGTTCCTGGAATAAGTTCTCTTTGCTCGCTTCCCGAACTGTCCTCCGGGACGATCGCTGTTTGCTTTACCTAAACCGAAGGGATCAACCGAAGGGGCATCGACAGTGTGTGGCATTGTTGTTGTTGTCATGAGAGATGTTGAAGGTTTTGAAACAAACAAGTCTGGTATTCTCCCTTTCGTTGTTCGTTTTGACATTTTTGGTCGCCGAACTTACGAATTAACTTTATTGACATGAGTGACAAGGGTTTGTGTTACTTAATATAACGCTTTAGCAAACAACATACAACAAACTAGACTTGCGAGCCTCGCTTTGGAAAACATACTTCTCAGCCACAAGATGGCGCTACAGCTTTACTTCCTTTTCTACGTTAGTCTCGCGTAACCAATTTTACGTTTTCCGTTTGTGGATAGTCGTAAAAATGTTTTTCAGCAAAATACTTCGATCACAAGTAGAAGTTATTTTACTTGGTGAGAATTGTCCCGTCTCACTCCAATGTTTTTTAATGCAATAAATGATTATGCCCGTCTCAGTTGGAAGATACCCATCTCATTACCTCAGGGGATCATTGCCCGTCCCAAGGACGGGTAGACGGGTGGCTGTCTAACACTATAACTGGAATCAAAATATTACATTATATTTGGAATCTGGACGTTTTTTTCTTTTTCAATATACTAGTTGTGTATATAATAACCCTTTGACAGTTTGACAGTCAGCCTCGTAGAAGTGTTTGGCGATTTATTCTGAATGTTTGAATGATGATTTTTCGGTTGGTTGTTCGTGTGTAGACCCTCTTTTATCTTTCCTTTTTTGGGATGAGGAGACTAGCCAATCGTAGGGCTCAATTCTCCATAGCTTGGGGGGTGCATAAACCGCAGAGTAGAGATTTACTGAAAAATACAATGTTGAAGACAGAAATTGATTGCTAAATACGTTTACTTCACAGCCTGGCAGTTTAAAGTAAGTCAATCACTAAATTCGTTCTGTAGTTTTGTTTTACCAATCCGCAAAATGTTTTGCGGCAATACCTGCTACGGAAATTGACTGGAAGGATAGGACGTCAAGGTACTGTCAATGTCCAAATGATAAATATCAAAATTCGACGGCCTATTTAATAGGACTACGTCATTATATAGCACATGCCATACTGACATTACAGCCGAATTCTCGTTTTCAACAAGTCAGTATCTGTGAAATACTTTTTTTGATGGACACCGCGTTAATAAATGAAATCCGACTAGCCCAAATAGCCAATGTATGGTAATTCTCACCTTCATCCATCCTTTAGAGTGTGTTATCCGCAAATTTCTGAAGGCTTGGCCAATAAAAAAACGTCTTGGTCCGCATGTTTTAAAATATTTTAATTTGGTGAAGGGGTTTCAACATTCATTGGGTTTCCCCGTCACGTGACGCGTTTCAGTTTACATTTAAATTTATGAGGTGAGCATGTATAAATATCAGAAAGCAATCATTATGGTGTTATGGGTTTGCCTCATAAGCTTACATGTACATTTTTTGCTCAAGCATCAGACTGCTCCCGTCACTTTTTGTCCACCACTACAATATCTATAGTAGCCGCGGGCGGTTGGAGTGAGCTTCATGTTGCCCTGGTGCACTCAGTTAAAGGGGAACAGGAAGCCGATCTGTTTGTAGTGTCTATATTGCGTCCTGTTGTTGTCGTCCTGTATTTGTTCCGTCCTGTCTTTGTTTATGCTGTTGTTGTATGGCTTCAAAAGTACCAGAAAAAAGACAGCGTAAATTCACTGTTACTTCATGCTCATGCAGGGTGTCCACACGGTGAATTCATGCTCATGGTGTGTGAAGACACGGTGACTTCACGCTCTCGCTGGGTGAGCACTCTGATGTTATTTTGCTTTCCAGTTGATGTACAGTAAGCGGCTGACACCTTCAACAAATCCTGGACAGTCGGATGCTGTTTATTTATTTGAGGTGGCGCCCCCTGGCCGTCAATGCTGTAAGCTTGTGTTTAAAAAGCAAAAAAAGAGTAGAAAAATAAAGATTGTGATTTTGTTTTCACTATTTAATTAAGAATTACAGAAGAGTTTTATAAAAAAAACTATAGAAATAAACAAATGCTCAAAGTCGTTAGAAATTTATTTCCTATAACATGTTCGATCACCTTGATGTGTGTCGCTGAATGATGGGAGTTTCTGATCGATATATGGTTGGAACGTCTAAATTTAGATTAGTACGTCATAGATGGGTTACAAGCTAGACAATTTGATTGGTTTGAACTAGAGGGCACCTCGAAACCCCAGAAAACTGGATAGAAAGACAGCGGTAGTTGCTAAAATGAAAGTTTTAAAACAAAATGGCGGACGCTTGATGCTTCTCGATCACTGGCCCACCACTTTTGTGTGCATGCTTTCCTAAATTCTCTATTAAATAACATGATTTTATGGATTTATTTGCTTGGGAGTTTGCTAATGGATCCTCTCTATAAAAGAATTCCGAATTCGTCAACAATATTTTTGATTCCGAAAAATGCAGACAGCAATATTTTATAAAACATGTGATTTATTTCTGGAAAGTCGGCGGCAAACAAATGTTTTCTTTCAGCAGATCACTTTATACACTGGCATCTTTGTCTCTTATACTATATTTAAACTTTCAATTTGAAAACAAAATCCATGCAATTTGCATGCTGGCGAAAAAAGGTGTGAAATGCAACTTACAGCTATAGCTCAATCCTCATGATTTTACTAGTACTCCGAGGGACTTGGACAATAGTTTTTGTACATTACCAGTACGTACTATGTTCGTTAGTAACTTGGTTATTTTAGTCATCAGGCATTATCCAAAAAAACTCAAACTTTTGAACCACCAAAAATTGTGAAACTATGTGGTTGTTTTGTTGTCTCAAAGACTCATTTCATATTTCCATGGTGCCTTGATTTATTTTATCATTAGTCCTATTAAATAGGCCATTGACGTGTGAAATTTATCATTTGGGCATTGACAGTACCTCAAAGTCCTATTCTTCGAATCAATTCATGTAACGCCGGTATGTTGCCCTGATGCTCTCAGAGCTAAAGGGGAACAGGAAGCCAATCTGTTTGTGGTGTCTGTATCGCGTCCTGTTGTTGTTGTTCTGTATTTGTCCCGTCCTGTCTTTGTTTATTGCCAGTGGTGTTGAGGGTGGTTTCCTTCACCCATTGGGCTGGCACGTCATCATATAAGTGAAATACCCTTGAGTAGGATGTTAAACCCCAATCCAACAAACAATCAATTTATGTTTCTGCGTAAAACACTTTGCACACCGCTAAAGCAAAGCTGCACAACGAAATTTAACAATTTTCTCACTTTAAACTGCCCGGCTTTGAAGGCAACACATATAGCCTCAATTTCTATCCCCAACATTGTATTTTACAGTCAATTCCACAGAGTTTGAGATTGTTTTTGTCCAAGAATCTTGATATTGCAAAAGTTGAAGAGGGTGCATCTAAAACCAGACTTTAGACAACGGTAACGGACTTTACACAGTTTTGCTAAAATCATGCACTGTAAATCTATTTTTGAGGATAGATTTTAATTTTTGCTTCTAAATTAAGGAAAATATTTATAACTCATGTGATTTTGTATCATTCATTACGCATAAATATCTTCATTTTGGGCACCTGTGTCACTTAATAGGCATGCATTGAAACTGTTGGTCCTGTCATCAATGCAGTGAGTGATTTCAATTCTAATATGCTTTTTCGATGCACCGGCTTCAACTATCGCGATGTCGAGGCCACCGATCCTATCTGGTATAGATTCTCTGACAATAACACACTCAAAATCTGTGAAGTTTACCCGAAAATAAATAATCGAGGGTAGAAAATAATTGCTAATACATTGACTTCACAGCCTGGTAATTTAAAGTAAGTAAAGCCCTAAATTCGTTCTGTAGTTTTGCTTTAACGGTGTTTAGCACAGAAGCCCGTTACAGAAATTTAATCGAAGGAAAGGACAACGAGGTACTGACAATATTCAAATGATACAATGTGGACGGCCTTTTTAAAAGGACAACTTCATCATCAGCTTCATGTTATCATATAACTGGAAAATATTTAATTTCCTTTTAAAATTGGTATGGGGCTTTACTTCTATTTGTCACAACAATAAAAAGGGGGAAAAGCAAGTATGAGATTACCTGCTTCCATTCATTTGACAGACTGACAGAAAAAAAATTAATGACAATCATTCAATAAAAATGTTTAAATTTATGTAGGTATACTTTTTGCTCTAATATGTGATTAATGTAATTATTATTTGCAGTCTCTTAATCTGAGAGGCTCAGAGAATGTTTTTTGTGTTATTAACAGTGGCCCGACATTATCATTAACACAAAAAGCTTGCCAACTTTCAGCAAAACAGTAATTTCAAAGCGGTTAGGAAGTTTTTGTTTCATTGATTGGTTTAAGGATTCTACCGCTAGTCAGAGATAAAAAAAATTTGGGTGCATTTCTGTAATCTTCTTTTCATAATCTTGATAATGCAGAAAATTTGACTAAAAAATTTAGTATTTTAGAATTTTTTTTTTTTAAATTTTAAATTGTAAAATGCGTGCTTCAAAGATTATGTATACCAAAGGGCAGAAGGGCTTAGTGAGATTTTCTCACCTCAACTGACAACCTGCTGACTATTAGCATAAACCAATTAGCCAACAGCAGACAGATAAATTGCATGACCATTTGGGATGTGTATTTGAACTGAACAGTAGACATGGAGAACGAATGATTGTGGGTGGTAAAGCACACATTTATACAGACTACTCATGCCCCCAGTGGGACTCCCAACTGATAGCCATTAACAAAGGTCTGAACGAAATCTGTGAAGCCGATGTCACTCAAATTTCGGAGTTAAAACTGACATTATACGGCATTAAAAAAAAATATGTATTAAAAAAATGAATGCAATAGATAAAACTCTATTTGGCCTTTTTATTCATTTAAAAATAAACATCTTTATTAAATTTATTGGAGTAATCTTAAAACAATCTGCAGTTCAATTATTTACATACGTTTAGGCTGTTTTCTCAGCTTTCATTTTTCTTGATTTTTATCTTTTAAATCGTTTATTACTGGTAAACTATTTGTACTATTATGTCTTCGAAATTTGACACAGACCACCTTGAAGCCATTAACTAAAAAATCGTCCTGCAGTTTTTTAAAATTGTTTTGGTTTTGAAGATATTTAGCAAATATTTTTTTAAGGGCAGATTTTTATTTTTATACGCCCATCATTTGACGGGACATATTATGTTATGGGTCCGTCCAACCATCCGTCCACTTTTTGGTTTTCCGGACATTATCTTGAAAACCGCTTATTTAAGTCTAATCAAACTTAGAATATATGTGACAAGACGGCGCTTGGGATTGATTTTAGCATATGTCGACCTTAAGGTGGCGCCACCTCCTGGCAAAGTCTAAATTGGGTTTTTGTATGTTAACTTTAAAACTTTTCGTGGAATTCAAATCAAACTACGTGGGATTGTTCCATGTAACAAGACATCGCTGGTATGTCTTTGTATGTTAATTTGAAAACAGCTTGTGGAATTCAAATCAAAGTAAGTTTGATTGTTCCTTGTTACAAGATGTGGCTTGGGATTAGTTTTGGCATATGTCGTACTATAGGTGGCGCCACCTTGTGGAAAAGTCTAAATTTCGCTTCTGTGTGTTAGTTTGAAAACTTCTTGTGGGATTCAAATCGAACATTTTTTTTATTGTTCCATGTTACAAGACGTGGCTTGGGATTAGTTTTGGCATATATCGTACTATAGGTGGCGCCACCTTGTGGCAAAATCTAAATTTCATTTCTGTAAATTTGAAAACGTCTTGTGGAACTCGAGTCAAACTTTGTATGAGTGTTTGGTGTGACAAGACATCACTTGGGATTTGATTTGGTGTGTGTCAACCTAAAGGTGGCGTCACCTGGTGGTAAAGTCTAAATTGGGTTTCTGTGTGTTTACTTAAAACTTCTTGTGGAATTGTGGAATCAAACTTATAATTGTTCCATTTGACATGACGCCACTTCAAGCCCACTTGGGATTCGTATTGGGCTATTGGCATATGTCAGACTACAGGTTTCAAGTTTAAATTCCAGTTCTGTATGTTAATTTGAAAACTTCTTGTGGAATTTAAATCAAACTTCGTATGACTGTTCCATTTGACAAGACAAGAGTTAAGATATTTCACATGTCAAAGATGCTGTGTAGGATTTTGTTTGGTGTATTCTTGTTTAGACATGCTGTCACCCGGTGGATTCTATTCAAACTCTATTTTAATATTCCATGTGGCAAGATTTCTTTGGGCGTATATTGCGACTCACTTGAGCTCTTGTTTACATACATTTTCATCAATTGTTCAAAAACTTACTTGAATTTAGAAAAACCCTATGACGTAAAACAAAATGGCTGTTATTACATAATTTTAGAATATTCATGCCTTTATGTGTTGTGAAGAAATAAGTAGAGAATAAATTCACTCCAAACTTGGTATTTAGCTTCCACCTGTTAAGACAACAGATGGTATTGCAAATCACCAAATTTCATTTAACGAAATGTCCATTATTACATAATTTAGCATATTCATGGTCGTATGTATTGTGAACACGATAAGTAGAGAACAAATTCACAGATTAACTTCAAACTTGGTATGTAGCTTCCTCCTGTTAAGACGATGAATGGGATTGCGTTTCACTAAATTCCGTAAAACAAAATGGCTGTTATTACATAATTTTAGAATATTCATGCCTGTATGGAACACAATAAGTGGAAAATAAAATCATGGATTCAATTCAAACTTGGTATAGCTTCCTCCTGTTACTGTCCATCACAAATGTTTGTGAACACCATAGCTTGAAAACAAATTCACCGATTAACTTCAGACTTGGTATGTAGCTTCCTCTTGTTAAGACAACGGATGGTATTGCATTTCAAATTGCGTTAAACCAAATGGCTGTTATTTCATAAGTTTAGCATATTCATGATCTGTGTGTGTTGTAAACACGATAAGTAGAAAATATATTCACGGATAACCTTCAAACTTGGTATGTAGCTTCATCCTGTTAAGACGATGAATGGTATTGCATTTCACCAAATTACGCGAAAAAAAAAAAAAAAGGCCGTTATTATATAATTTTAGAATATTCATGCCTGTATCTGTTGGAAACACGATAAATAGTAATTCATGGGTTAACTTTAAACTTTGAAGATAGCTTCATGCCTTTAAGACAATGGATTGGAATACATTTCACCTTCTTCCCAATTGTATTACCTTACGATGCTACGTAATGCTTCATGCTGTGGGGAAAGCAGTCAGAACGAGGCCAATTACTGCTAGGTCACCGAGACAACGTTGCACTTCATGACACCAAGAGCGCCCCGTGTCAAATTTTGTCACATCTCGTCAACTCTTGCTAGAGTCCAAATGGCTAAATGAAGACCAACCTCCTTAGGTAGAGACTCAACCAATATAAATAACATGAATACACCGTTTTAATTATAATCTCGTTGATAACAGCCGCTGTTCACAGCCTCTCACTCGTATTTTTTACATGAAATCTTATTCCTTCTTAATTCTACTAAAACACACCACTTGAAATCGCATCTTCCCTTTTCCTAAAAAAAACCCCATCGCATCCCCAAACTTCTACT
The DNA here is from genome assembly GCA_031763545.1 of Mopalia muscosa. Taxonomy (NCBI): domain Eukaryota; kingdom Metazoa; phylum Mollusca; class Polyplacophora; order Chitonida; family Mopaliidae; genus Mopalia; species Mopalia muscosa. Next base: position 14,098 of record JARFOD010123433.1, read on the forward strand.
AAAGCCAGGTCCGTCAATCTCCGAATTCTAGAACACAAAGAAGCACAACTCTTTTCGATAAAACGAGCGCAGCCTGTGTTGAAAAGTCAAATAGTATTTTACTTGTCTGTATATCCGTTAATGGCGGCTTTGAGGTCTGGTTTTAAACATTAAAATTTCCTGAATAATTTTTGTGTCTTTTAGAAAGTGAAGATTAACAGTATTTTCGTTATTTTGGAATAACACTTTCTTA
>JARFOD010123444.1:0-28677 GCA_031763545.1 Mopalia muscosa
CAGGTATATGAGCGAGTCACATGTTGTGGCTCCGGCAATCGCGGGGGTGGTTTTTACGAGGTTTCATCCCGGTTTTCTATCGTAATAAGGCTGTGTACAGTGTGAAGTGGACAATCCGTCATATAAGTGAAATAACCTTGAGTACGACGTTAAACACCAATCAAACAAACAACACTTTCGCAATAATAGTGTCTTAATTGTGACAATAACATTGCAAGTCATCGTGTTGTGGACTGTCATGACTGCTGCAATACTTTGACACTAGCCAAATAAGAGACAGTAGTCACCCATCAAGTCGAATGATATGCAAATCTTCTCAGATATTTAGGTTTAAATTTTTTAAACTGACATGTGACGGGGCAGTTTAGTTTGAAGAGTAGCAATGCTGTCATTGCAAAGCACTGGAGGGAGATTAATCATCCAAGCTAACAATAATCTTCTCAACTTAGTGTTGAAATACTCCTCCATCATATAGCTATAATAAGTGACATAAGCTACTCACTCCCTTTCTTGCCATTCTAGATGTTAAACCCCCAATTAAACAAACAAACAATTAAATGTGTGACATTGGAATGCTTTCTGTGCTCTGTCATGCTGTATTGTTATATAGCATCAATTAAACACTCATTTTGGGGATCTTTATTGCATAATTGGTCTTTTTTTCATTTTATTCTTTTTCTTTTTGTCAAAGCGGTCGCTGCAATGGCAGGGGTGTTTTTTACGATGTTTCCTCTCGGTTTTCCACTGTAATAAGGAAAGGAACGTTGTGAAGAAGACAACACGTGGTCATATAAGTGAAATACCCTTGAAAACGGCGGTATACCCAAATCAAACAAAAAAACTAAACTTTTTGTAAAAAATATTCTCTTTTTTTTCAGCAGCAATTTTGAAATCCGTACAGTGGCCATGGTAGTGTTTAGCACACAAGTGTCTTGTTCTTTTGTGATAGAGTATAAACAAGTGTTCTCGTATGCATACTATCAAGATTTTAATGTTCTGAGCAATTTTGTTTTCTTACCACGCATTCAGATATTTTGCAGCAGCCCTTTTAAAAATGAACATTTGGTCAAAATGGTTGTCAGATAGTGAGTTATTGTTAATGTGTGATGGAGACTGGCTCAGAATGAGAATATTTTATTGAATGACAATTTTAACACTTTTCCCTTGTTTTGAACAAAGTTTTAATTTCCCTGGTTCCTTTCACTGTAGTAGTCGGGGACCACAAGTCTGGTCCAATCTGTGTATAGGGTTCAGTACTGATATTTGTGTAACTCTGTGTCCATGTGAGGGAAATGTGAGTTAACATACAATTTGATACAAACCATTAATAATCACATGTCTTGAATCAAAGCTGGTAAATATAGGAAGCCAAATATACAAATTTAGTTATTGATCAGTAAGAGAGATTTTCTTTGAACAATATTACAGGAGAATGCGTTATTTGGTAAACAGCAAAGACTTGCAGTAGGACGCATGTCCCAGCTTAAAACCCATGTAAAGAATCGTAGAGTTTCTCTGGAGTTTGGTAAAGAAGCAGGTATGGTTTTCACACTATATGTTTTCAATGTTAATTTAATATAAATTTCTGAAAATAAGTGCAATTCTGCCAAGGGCAATTTTTACATCTCATCTGAACAAATAATATTAAATTTACAATTTTATCCATGTAATAAAGTTTTTTTTTCTCATTAATGGACATAACTCACTACAGAATTGCTCAGAAGAGCATGAGTTAAATGAATATGGACAGCTCTTGCTAATTGAAACATGTGGAACAAATAATATAAAAGATATAGAATAGTGAGCAAGGCTGTAATGTTCATTGTTCCCTGTATGTTTTCAGTTGCCAGTTCATCATTTGTTGAGGATCGTGGTCAAGTATTGGAAAACTTATTAACAGAAATCCACAGGGGTAATTATCGCCCAATGTTACCCAATGAGGCGACTTCACCAGACAGAGATGATCAGACCTTTCACTTGGACCTGGACTCACTCAGTCCCATACATCAAGTGTTCACACCACACAGACAAGCTCTACCACCCATTGCTAGTGTCGAGACTCTCAATGATTTTACACTGATTGATGAACAACAAAATAATTCAGGTAGAATTTCTTATCAGGAGCCAAGGTTATGAAAACTTGAGCAAACTCAGGTGGGAGTCTGTGTTCAAACACTTTACCACGCTCTGTGGAGTTGTGCTCCTATTTGGTGGTTATCAAATGTTTGACCAGGTACTCTGCTGAGTACAAAATCTATGCACATTCAATCTCTAGAGCATACTGTTGTGGAGCTTTTCTGTCAATGAAGGTAAAATGCATTACACTGATATTGTCGCCTGCTTCGAAGCGATTTTGTTCGTCACTGATAGAATGTTTTGACCATTATAACAACTAATTTTCAAAATAAAATTGAAAAAGCTATGTTAAAAGTCATTTGCAAGCACAATTTCTTTGTTACCTTTGTTTTCTAACACTGACCCCAAAGTGGACTCATGAAATATCATCTTGAGCATACTCAATAACTCATTTTCTTTGTTAATACCACTAAGGTGAGTGTATTAAATGTTTAACTGGAAAACTAATTAACATAAAACGTTCCTCCCCTGTTGAGTCTTGAAATTAAACTGATTTATATTCCACTTCTTGCAATAAAGGGAGGTTTATTTTCCACAGATTATCAGAAAGGAATCCTTTCGTATTTGCTATAATCAAGCCTGTTTAATTAATATTTTAATTGTAGTTTCTTCACACTGCAATAATGGATCATATTGCATTCCACCAAAATGAAATAACAGACAACAACTTGGCTGTTATTGCTAACTTGTGACCACAAATATTTCGAACAATTTTGTCATTTTATTATTTACAAGAATTGTATGTGCCTTCGGTTAGGATTGTCCAATGGGCTATGGGAGCTCCTAATCCAGTCTCCCCCATAAACAAATCTGCTTTTCTACAACCAAAAAAAGCCATGCTTCATGAATTTGCTTTTCTTTTAACTGGAATGAAGGCAGGGTGAGAAGTTGACAATCCGTCATCATATGAGTGAAATTCCCTTGAGTATGACATTAAATCCCAAATGAACAAACCTTTATTCCTGTAGCATCTGTTACCTCACCCAGATTGTGTTCTGATTGTTTGCAGTGTATGACCTGTTAGAGGAGTACCAACAGCCTGTTGATGCTTTGAGCCGTCCGGATCACCCATACTGTGAACCAGTCGTGTCCTCTCAACCCGTTACCCGTCGTCTACCAGCCCGCCCAACCACCCTACAGCCACTGGCACAACCTCCTATAGATACATCCCATAGACCTGGGCAAAAAACTCATCATCGAAGCCGCAGTGATTTATTGGAAGTGTCGACAGTTGCAGAGAAATGGGTGATGTATGAGAAAGGACGACAGGTTAGAGAAAGGTGTGTGGATGTTGTTAATTCAAGGGAGACAACTAAGGCAGAAAATAGACGGAGTGCCCTCTATTCCATGGATCTTGAGCACAATGGTAGTCTGAACAATCCAGATAAGATCCACCTTCCTGCCGGACCTACAGTGGTGATGCCAGGACAAGAACCCTTCAAGAGAACAAAGAACCGCTCCTCACTCAGGAACTTTCTCAACAAGATTTCCGGTGGAAAGCATCGCACTGGAAGCGGTAAGAACAGACAGCTGACAGAAAAGGCAAAGGAAAAAGATGAGCAAAGGGGAGCAGGTGTAGGGACAAACATAAAATCTGATAAAGAAAATGTTTTTGGATCTAAGCGGTTTGGATCTCAGAGATCAAAGAAAGAGAATATACTTAAAATGCGGAACAAGTAAAAATGAATAAATGAAGCCAAAATAAGCGCAAATATCTCCATGTCTATGACGTTAAGTTAAAGAAATAAGGCCTTAAGAGTGGTGCAACGTGTATGAAATGATATTTTCACATTTATTCTATTAACATTTATAATGCTTTTAGGATGGTTAGTAGTACTTTGAAGCCAATGTGTTTCTATATAATTGTAGAAATACCTGAATTTTGTATGGCTGTATAAGAGCAGCTACATTGTGTGATTATATAGCATGCACGGCTGTAGATATGTCTTGGCAATATGTATACATGTCTTTCCATTGCTCAGTTTCCAGGCTCTAGGAGGTGTTTTAGTTTGTTATGGTCAATAGTTTTTCCTCTGTATTTGCTATATATATTAGATATTTAAATATCAGTTGAAATGTCTGGAGAAAAGTGAAGTTAAATTGCTATTGAGACAAGTTACAGTAATTTTTGTGTCAAACATGTCATAGATTTTATTCAAAAAAATTTCTGGGACATGGTTTTGTTTTGTTGTTGATATATTTTCTTTTGATTTGATTTAAGATAATTGTTTAAGCTGTTTGTTATGGCATGGCATGGTGTAACTTTAGAATTAATGCATACAAATTTTTTATTTGTTGAATATTTTTTGCTCATGTTTTTACCTTTTACAGGATTAGTTGTCCAGGTGTAGTGATTTTAAACTAACCGAGGTCTCTGTGATGATTGCATATTGCTTTGATGCTGTATAAATGTATTCTAGATACGGCTTTGTTAATGCCTCAATGAATTGTTACTGATGTAGTCTTTATATTTGTTAAACTTTTAAGTGTGGCACATATCTATCTCTACACTCCGTCGCGTCTGGTGTTAATAATGTTGAAGGGGGGAGGGAGGGTCACTTTATGTAACATTCGATTTGATTTTAATAATCTATTTTCACAGGAACTTTTTTTGAAATTATCTTTCTCTTTCCTAATATTGATTGTAAATTTTCTTAACTTTAATTTATTTTACCAGGTTTTACATTGCCTGGCATACTTATCATATTCTATAAAACAGTAGTGAACGTATACAAAGATATTATTAAAACCCAATTATATTTTATAAATGTGACTATGTTAATCAAACTTGGCATTTTAAATGGTATTATGATATTTATATTTTCTACCCATACGGACTTCAAATGTCAAACTTTGACATTATAATTTTTAATGACACAAATGTCAATTTTAAGAATCTGATTCTACTTATATGTCAAAGTAATCCGTCTGAATCAAAAATATAAAAAACCTTTAATAGAAGGTTTGTCAATAGCTCCAGTATTAAATTTCTTTTAACAGTGAATTTTTTATAAGATTTTTTGTAAGGATCTGTTATATTTGATATTTTTTCTTATAAACTATTGCACAGTCACATGCTTGCGCTAGTCAGCTTCTCACAATCGTTGCACATTAATCTTAATTTTGTGAAGCTTTGAAATAAACGCTTTAACTTTTTACACATTTGTTATGGTTTTTATATTAAAATTCCCTGAGTTTAGTCACACTGGCCCAGGGATATCAACTATGTCAAATCAACTATATGTTTTAGCCTCTTTTAGTGCTCCAATTAGACAAAGCAAAAATCCTGCGCCAAATTGGTAGAGAGACCTCGTGTGGTTCCTTAACCTGAGACTGAATGTGGGGCGGTGCCTTGAAGGGGGATTGTGGTCGATGATTTCACCAGCTCTACATTTTGCTTAAATCACAGGCCACTACTCTCTGCTAACATCAAGTTGTAGGGAAAAAAAGCCTGATTGGTGTTTTATTAAATTATGATTAAGGTAACGAAGAACATTGGTTTTTTCTGTTAGTTTCAATGATTTCTGATAAGTGATTTGGAGCAAGTTATCCAGCGCGTAAAATTATTGCTTCCATTGAAGTCGAAGGTGTCTATACCGGTAGTGATGATCCCACATATAATTAGTGGCATTGTCTAACTCATTAACAGTGGATTCCTCATATCATCACTGTCTTTGTTTTGATTTTGTTTTTGTCCACCACTACTATGGTAGTGGGGGGACCTAGAAATACTACTCGACGTCTGTCTGTCCGTCACATATGTTTCAGTTTGTGAACACACTAGCTTGACAACAAATTCACAGAATAACTTCAAACTTGGTATGTAGCTTCCTCTTGTTAAGACAACATATGGTATTACATTTTACCAAATTTGGTAAAACAAAATGGCCGTTATTACATAATCTTAGAATATTCATGTATGTGTTGTGAGCACAATAAGTAGAGAATAAATTCACTGATTGAAGATAGCTTTCTGCTTTTAAGACAATGGATCAGACTGAAGTTCTGTAAAACAAGATGGAAGGCATTGCATTATTTTACAATATTCATTACTGTATATGTTGTGAATACTATAACTCTTAACAAATTCAGATTAACTGGAAATATAGTCTCATATTATTAAACTGAATAGATGAGATTGAATTTGATCAAATTCTGTAAAACAAAATGGCCATCAATACATCATTTAACCATATTCACGTCTGAACATGATTATTTTTAGATCAAATTCACAGATTAACTTGAAACCTGGAAGTTAGCTTCCTACTGCTATTAAGACATAGAAAAAGATTGCATTTCATCAAATTACACAAGGCAATATGGTTGCGATTGCAAAATTTTTCAATATTCACCTCTACATGGTAACTAAGTTTAAGAAACCCATGGGATTGCATTTCATTTAATTCTGCAAACAAACATGGCCATCACTCAAATACTATTAATACCATAGATATGGTTGTATTTCACTAGATTTCACAACAAATATGGCCGACATTGCATATCACACCAAAAAGGTGATAAACACCATTAACTCTTACTTGTTGGTTCTTTGAAGAAAAAAATAGTTCTCAAACAAAAGTAGGAAAAGGTGATTTGACTGGGATTATGAGCATACATTTTCAAAAAAAGCCTCTAGTGGTGGACCTGCTAGCTTTGCGGCTTGTTTGTCCTATGCTCAATACATAACACCGTAGGGACATAAAAGCTATCATAGTAAAACACTTGACATTGTATGGTTGTCTCTATGTGGCTCTCATGCACTGTTGGAGTACACAACATGCAAATAACTGATGTACACACAGGGGCTTAGACAGACACCCGTCCAAATGGACACCCTGAACTGTTTAATTGCATCTTTTGGGTACCCTGTTTTAGGAAACTTTAGCATGCAAGAGATAGAAAAACTGCCAAAATTGGACGCCCAGTTTTTTGTAAGGTGAAGCAAAACTGATCATTTTGGACACACTACTTCGGATTTCTAGCTATATGCACCATTAAGCACTCTACAATCAATCAATGAATCAATCAACTTGTACTATAACGCAGGTGATACAACAACAACCTGGTGTAGTGCTTAAGTATAGCTACTGATGGGTTGACATTCTGTAAGACACCAAGATGTACTTCCACCTGAATGACAGTTTAGAAATCCTCAATAATAGCTGTTTTCCCAGACGCTTCATGGCTACATCAAAACAGATGAGTGGTCCTGATGTGTCCATGTGACAAATTGATCAATGATACATGTAACTGTGTTTTCACCTGTACATCACCATGGTAACTAATGTAAATAGACTCCAATATTGTCCAAGTTTTATTTAAAAAGAATTATTGTTCAATTATTGGGCTAACTTGTTTGAGGCAGGTAACATTCAGTATGAGAGGCACCTATAATCTTTTTTTAGATTTAGGGGTGGGAAGTGTTGGGGGGGGGGGGGGGGGATTGTTATGCAGGTAACCTCATTTTGTGCAGTTATATGTATATTGACTGCAAAGCAAACAAAGGTGTCTGCCTCATATGGAACAATAGAAATCCTTCAATCAATTCAGGCAGACTTGTTACACAAAAATAAGGATACCCCACCCCCACCCCCCCATGACTACCCTCTCCACCCTTTCAGCTGGTTAGTGGAGATATGTAATATTGACAAAAGTTGTAAACAAGTTTATTCCTTTGCATTTCCACACTTCCGGCTGGTGTCTGTGATACATTGTTTGTCGTGTCGGGCTACTGATCCTACCTGGAGTGTTCAAGTATATTAGGGAGTTACAACATTTGGTTTCGGTGATTGCACCGGTGGTTTATAATAATCTTTGGGATGACTATTTAACTGAAGAAGAAAAATTGATGTCTGTGATTCTTTTACCCACATCAGGTGCTTTTCAGGGTGACTGGACAGAACAGTTTTCGAAATTGACAGACATGTATGGGAGCCAAAGCGTTGAAGTTTCATTCATGTTTTTATTGTTTGAATGCAGCATTATCTACTACTATCAATGCATACATGTAGATTTGTAAGTTAGACTATTGATTATGGAAGTTTGTCTGATATTAATGGTAGTGTAGTTCTAACAACATCTACACTTTTATACATGATTTTTAGCCAGTCAGAATTGATTACAGGACTTATATTGTTCCGTATGAAGTAGATCCAGAATTGTTTGGTTTATTTACAGATATGCCTATAGTTTACATCTCCTAGTGAATTCCCCCTTCTGCAACCCCATTTTGCATGTAACAATCTTTGCCAGGGATAGGTCCTAACTTACTGACATCACTGCTTGGTTGCCATGGAAATGAGGTAGCCAGGCGACAATTTGTATGCATTGTAAAGGGGACAACAACTGCGCTTTTTCTGAGGGGCCAGAGTTTGAGGCTCACATGGGGCAGTCTATTTTCAGAGTGGGGGGTTTCAGGCTGTGCAGAGATGTTGCCAGCTGAAGACTACATGTACATATAGCTGTGTCCCTCACTCCACTTTCCATCTCAAAGTTATTTTTTTTTTAAGAAAGCAGGATTTTTGCTTTTGATCTTTATTGTGATCTCTCCTAATTGACCACCTCTTACATGTGACAAAACCCTCCAGTATGGCATGAAATAGCTAGCAACATGAACACTTACGTATAAAGGCCTTGTGGTAATCCAGTACAAATCTTTCACATAAATGACCAGGTTACTCTGTCTACAGTGTATATGAATGGTTATTACCCTGGATGCAAATGTATATATGAATCATTTTTAGAATGAGGAAATGGTTTACCTCAAGTGTGTGTATGTCTTTAATTCATAAATTCTGTGGTTTTTATGTGAAGAGGTTTTGAAATTTTACCTGTTTTTAGAAATAAGTTTCCAGTATACTGAAAATTTGATTATTGTTATACCCTACCCCATGCCCTACCCTACTGCTATGTCCAATGCAGCCCCTGCCCCCACCCCACCCAATCTAGTGAAAAGGTTACAGATGTGTAGGTTTTTTACCATTTCTGTTTCTGACTATCTTGGACAGTGTTGAACTGTTGAAAAATTCATATACACTGTATCCTACACAGTGGAATGTAATGGAGCAGTCATTTTTAAATGTTTTTACTAACAAGGCTAGACATGCTTACATGTAGAGTGTTGGGCCTGTAATCCATTGGTCCTGGGTTCGATCCCCATTGGAGGCAAGCACATTTATCTCTCTTCATTTATATAATACATACATGTATATTCATGAGATTTAAAGATTTGTGTAATATGGGTTACTAAAAAATCAATGTGAGAATTGTCATGTAAATCAGCTGGTATCATGTACAATGTGTTACACTCAATCATTGCATGTTTTGTAAGATAATATTGCAGACTATAAAACAAAGGCTGTTGACTGATGCTTCTTGTTGCCCTGTTACTTCTTGTTGCCCCGGTGCTCCGTGTTGCCCTGGTGCTCCGTGTTGCCCTGGTGCTCCGTGTTGCCCTGGTGCTTCTTGTTGCCCCGGTGCTTCTTGTTGCCCCGGTGCTTCTTGTTGCCCCGGTACTTCTTGTTGCCCTGTTACTTCTTGTTTCCCTGTTACTTCTTGTTGCCCTGGTGCTCCTTGTTGCCCGTTACTTCTTGTTGCCCTGGTGCTCCTTGTTGCCTGAGTGATTCTTGTTGCCCTGGCTCTTCTTGTTGTTCTTGTTGCTCTGGTTGTTCTTGTTGCCCCGATGATTCTTGTTGCCCTGATGATTCTTGTTGCCCCGATGATTCTTGTTGCCCCGATGATTCTTGTTGCCCCGATGATTCTTGTTGTCCTGTTTCTTGTTGCCCGGGTGCTCACAGAACGGAGCCCTCTTTTGTTGCATACTTTGAGGATTGTGTCTTCTTCCAGTGGGCTGGCACATCATCATTCGAGTGAAATACCCTTAAGTAAGTTTATCACATGAATCACCAATATGAGCAACCTTTCAATTTATTTGTCCTAATGACTTTTTGCTGATCTTGAATTTAAAGGACAATATAGACAATACAATCCTCACCTCCCAATCAGACACTGGCAAATCCCAATCAATCAAACACATGCAATATAGGCTCTTTAATTATATTATTATTTAACACAATGCCCTATTTCAAATTCCATTCTCTGATAACATACATGTAACTCACAAACAAAAAATTATGCAATAGACACAAACATTATTTATCACCTTAACAAATGGGTTTCTTTTATCTAGATTTTAAAGTAGGTCTTGAACTGTTTAGTTAGTCTAAATAAAGAACAGGCACAGAAATTGCTCAGCCAGTGGTGGGTCGGACTGCCTGTCCTCGAGCACCATCAGCTTAGGGGCAACCTGAAATTGCTTTGACTTTGGGTGTTTTGACTTTGCCTTGTTGCTCACTGTTTTACACTACATGTCAGTGTCGACTGCATGAAGTATCCTCTCAATCTCAATTGCCAGAGAGCCCTCTAGTGAAGGGTAGTTGATTTGAAGAGTAGCAATGCTGTCTTTACTTAGCGCTGAAAGAAAATTAACTTTCCAACATTAATATGAAAACGCTTAACATCTTGGTAGTGTTTATTATTGAAATACACCTGCATATAAGTGAAATACCCTCAAGCACGGTATAAAACACCGATCAATCAATCAATCAATAAATCAATTAATCGATCAACCTATTACCAGTTTTGATCACCTGACATGCTTAGAGAATAAGTGAAATAACCTTCAGTACATCACTAACCCCCCTGTAATTTTTCTCTTTTGGTATTGATAAATAAATCTTGAGTTGATGTTTTAGGGGATCTCTTTTAACTGTCCTGTCCTTTACAGCTATGCATCAGTCTGTTGTGTGTGTGTTCAGAAATCTTTCTCTTCTACCCTGGCTGATTCATGACTGAGGCCATATGGACCAAGCCAGTCTATGCCCCCAGGCTTTCATATGTAATGAAACTCACCAACCTGTCACCCCTACCTGCAATAGACTTGCCCAACCAGCACATTTTAAAGCTGAAATCAATAGAAGAAGCTGGCTGGGAAGTTTGCTCCATATAGAGATAATAATAAAAAAAACTGTTACATGTACGTGTATGTCAACATGTATACAGTATCAATTGTCATTTGATAAGTACAAATGTAAAAAGTTTAATAATTCGGATCCGTTTTAGATCTTAATTTGTTGTGACTAATTCCACTGGGCATGTTTGCATGGTAAAAACTACCAAAGTAAAGTGAAGTGAGAGTTGCCTTTCTCCTAAATTGTGGGTTCCTGCATCCACCGGACCAAGCCCGCCTGTTGACCATCAGGTATATGAGCAAATCACATGCGGGGTTTTTTTTTTATGAGGTTTCCTCCTGGTTTTCCATCATAATAAGGCAACGTGAAGTGGACATTCCGTCGTCTTACAAGTGAAATACCCTTTGAAAATTTTAAACCTAAAATTGGTTATATCTGTTTGATTATGATTTCATGGTTTACTTAAGTTTTTTTCACTCATATGATGGCACACCAGGTAAATGGGTGAAGAAAATCCCACCAGGCACCCCTTAGTGCAGAAAGTACCAGGGCAAGAGAAACCTCCTTCCCAACCTGCTGCAGACCCAAATTTGGCGGCTGTGGCTTACTGGTAGCGTGTGTGCTTACTAAACTAAACCTGCATCGATTTACTGTTCACCGGATTGAGTCCGTCTGTCGACCATCTCCATGTTGTGGCTCCGGCTATCGCGGGGGTTGTTTTTACAAAGGTTCTTTCCGGTTTTCCAACGTAATAAGGCTAGGTGAAGTGAACAATCCATCATATAAGTGTAATGATGCACCACTATCATATACATGTAAGTAAAATACCTTTTGGGTATCAATCAATAAATATTTCCCTATCAACTGTTATACTCTTTATAGTGTCCAGATATGAAACAAAAATCTTTTTTCTTCTCTTTATAATACCGCCCCGAGAGGGAGCGGGTGGGCCATGGACCTGCAGAATCGGCCTCCTCTGTCGATCATAAGAGGCGAGTAAAAAGGTTGCTTTCTGTTGCCCTGGTGTTCGCAGAGCTAAAGGGTAACGGGAAGCAGATTTGTTTGTGATGTCCGTTATTTGTGTCCGTCATCATATAAGTGAAATACCCTTGAGTACGACGTTAAACCACAATCAAACAAACAAAACAAAAACTTTATAATACCTGTTTGAAATACTTTTCTTCATATGATTTGTTGGCCACTGGATATAAATATTTCTCATGTTTGTGTAACTAACTCCTACTCTATTGATCAATTTATTTGTTTACCACAGTGCTAAGGCTACTGTGTTTATAATGTAATGTACAGAGGAACCAATGTTCCAACACAGCTTAACACTTTACAGTTTATCCATGTGTTATTCTGACTACTTGATATTGAGGGTCATCATCCTACAGGTGAACAACCCTTTGTGTTTACCACCAACCTATGAATCCATGCATCAATCAATCAGTCAGGTGCCCTATCGATGTTGAATTCCCTAAAAAATAAACATCGATAAAAAAACCCAAAAACATTTAAAATGCACATATTTTTTTTTTCAAAACATGATAAAACATTGTCTGAGGATTTTTCATCTCATGCTCAGAGTTGCCTGATGTTTAATGCTGGGTTAGTTTTCTAAGCAACTTCTTAGCTTTTTCTTGTTGAAGCTTGTTTGACTCCATGACCTGGGATGGAAGAGTCTAATCTCATTTGGGAATTATGGGGGGGATAGCTTCCTGGATCAACCACATTTTACAACCCAGATTTTAGCCCTATGCTGAACTTTTATGTACAATCTATAATATCCTGTACAGTAAATGCTCACTGCATGTATACACAATTGTGTAACATAGCATGGGTACAGTTACCTGTTACTTATATATTGTTTCACAACTATCCTTAAGTATATACAAAAATCTTGTAACCATTGCTAACAAGTACCACCATGGTATTTTAGAAAATACGCTGTAAACCAATATGTAAAATAAAACAAATGGGTACGGTGTTTGGAGAAAGCTTTGCTGTGGTGGAGTAACTAAGGAGCTTCATGTTGCCTGGGTGCTTACTAAACCATTAAACAAAATGAAGCCAACCTATTTGTATAATATGTATTTGTATGTCTTAACCTTGTTTGTCCTGTATCAAGGGCAGTTTCCTTCACCCATTAGGCAAGTGAATAAATCTTCAGTATGGAGTTAAACTCCAAAACGTAACAAGTGGATTGAGCACTGACCCTTTCAATGCTTCTATAATACTCAAATGAAAATGTTCCGAGGTCACCTTTTGACCTTTGGTCCTCTTTGGCTAAAGATTGAAGAGTGGCAATGCTGTCTTTGCTTAGCACTGGAGGAAAATTAACTTTCTAACATTATTGAAATGCTTCGCATCTTTGTTGTGCTAGTGTTAATGTTGGAGTACCCCACCATCATATAAGCAAAATACCACTAAGCATGGCATAAAATGCCAATCAATCAATCCTGTTTCCCGGGTGATTTTACATCAAACGAGCAAAATGAAGCGACCAATTTGTATTTGTATACATGTATATGTATGTCTCTAACCTTGATGTCCTGTCTCATCTAGTCTTTTGTGTCAAGGGCAGTTTCCTTAACCCATTGGGCAGGCATATGTGAGTGAATTAACCTTTAGTATGAAGTTAAACCCCAAAACCAAACCAGTGGATTGAGCACTGACCCGTCCAATGTTTAATACTTAATGAAAGTGTTCTAAGGCCATCTTTTAACCCTTGGTGTAAAAATGTACTCATCCGGTGATGGTGGAGGCAGACTTGTTTAGGTTCTTTTTGGTTTTACAGCCATTATTTGTAATACAATCACCTCTAGAAGTGAAACACCCGTAAGTGTGTATTTTCAATAATAAAGCGAATATAGACTAACCTCCCTTGTCTGCACCTGGTTAAGACCCACTTAGTCTTTGATTAGCTTTATCTTTAATGGACATTAATCTGGTTAGATTTAAACCACCTGATTTTCACTATTGTAGGATAAAGTGTACAAATTTATTTAAATACATGAAATATCCTTTTATTTAATCAAGCACAGTGACACCTGTAACTACAGGGTCAAGTCATCAACAACATATTTACAATATATATATGCCACTGACCTATAGATGCTGACCTGTTTTATTTGATGTAATTGTGTATAATGAAGAGGGGAATAGCAAACAAACAACTTGTAGATTAAACATGTATCACTTAGAGCCATTCATATCTTTATAGATGTTTCTTTTAGCATGCTCTTCACAGCTACACTTCCCTTTGTGACATGCTTGTGACCCATTTTAAGCTAGGGAATGTAGGTCACAGTCTACAGGGTATGTAAGACCCGGAAAACAGCTGAATTTGTTGCCATTGCCGAGGAGTCTAACCCTACTCTATTTCTCCTTGATTTTACCTGTTTATGTGTAAATCCTGATTCAGACCCACTTAAATCATAGAAAGAAATAGAGATTTCAGTTAATATTTTTGTAGTTATCTTCCATTGTATTATTTTGGAGGTGAAATGTAACTAGCTGCAGAATAAAGAATGAATGCAAAGTTCAAAGGTTAACACTAGTTGCCTATTTATGATAGCGTAAGTTCTGATAGATGCAAAAGCATTTACTTATACCATGGCTAAAGAGCTGTTTTGCCACTACTATGAAGAGATTGATAGTATCAAAAAGACTCCAGTCTTTGATGGTGATAACATCACATGTTAATTGAGTCTGACAGAAATATCACAGCATGCAGTACCCCACCCCCAAGGGCTTAGGCAGACACCCGTCCAAATGAACACCCTGAAGTGAACAATTGCCCTGGTTTTAGGAAATTTTAACACGCAGGAGATAGGAAACTATCACAATGGGACACCCTGTTATTTGAAAAGTGAAGCAAAATGACTGATTTGGACACCATGCTTTTGATTCCTGGCTAAGCCCCTGCCCACCCCCTGGGTTAGCACATCATAATGTGAGTGAAATAACCTTTAGTGTGAGCATTGAACCCCCAATCAAACAAGGAAATCTATTACATTTCTGCATGGTATTTAATTAGGTTATAAATCCTCCAAACCTGAATTGGCCTAGGTTGAGTGATTAGTTTCTCCACCTTCATGTATTTAAATTGGCCAGACTGAGAAGTGAACATTTCGTCTTCATGTATAAGTCAAATACCCTTAAAATGTAAAACCCCAATCAAATAAATCCAAAGCTGACAATTTTAAACTTATTCTATCTGACTTATACCAAATTTTAAAAAAATATTTATTGCCTTACAGAATTTTTTATGTGTTTTAGGATAGCTGTTTAGTTTGTAGTTAAATTAGGTTTCCCATAAACTACACTAAATGTTGGGAACTACATGTTGGTAGTTCTTATTGCTCTATTGTTCTATTTGGTATTAAAGAACCAGTTGGGGTAATGATTAATGTTGCATAACTGGGGGTCTCAAAAGTGTAGTATGCAGATTGTTCTTGTGACTCTTTGTCAAGTATGAATGTATCTAGTCGTTTTCTTCTTCCACTTTGCTGAAAGCCAATGAAATAATCTCTTACAGCTTAAATAAGGTATATTTAGAAATCCAATAAAATTGATTGTGATGATAAAATATGTCTGCTCCAACTTTGGAGGAAAATCCATGAAAATCCATGAAAAACAAGTTATTAAGAAGAAATATTTGGTAGATGGCCCCCTGCATTGTCCCAAATACCTTCATACTAGTGAAATAAGTACAATGTTGAACAACAATCAAACAAATCAACAGATGCCTAGCAATAATAATAATTTTGCCCACTGGAGCATCAAAATTATCTCTTCTTTGCTCACATATAAGCAGCAGAATACTCCCTCGGCTTTCTCGGTCCATTGTAAGAGGTGAGAAAAGAGGTTGCTTTCTGTTGCCCTGGTGTTCGCAGAGCTAAAGGGTAACAGGAAGCAGATTTGTTTGTGATGTTCTGTATTTGTGTCCGTCATCATATAAGTGAAAAACCCTTGAGTACGACGTTAAACACCAATCAAACAAACAAAAATCCTCGGTTGATTGTAAGAAGCGAGAAAAGAGGTTGTATTCTGTTGCCCTGGTGTTTGCAGAGCTAAAGGGTAACCGGGAGAAGATTTGTTTGTGGTGTTCTATATTTGTGTCGGTCGTCATATAAGTGAAATACCCTTGAGTATGACATTAAACACCAATCAAACAAACAATTAAATCGAAATTTTAACCATGTTGCAAAAGTTGTGAAATGTTGTTCCTTAGTTTGTGTTTATTATTATAGAGATTTTTTCTTGCCATGTTTCTAGGATGGTCACTTACCAAACGCTTACAGGCTGGTGAGTGTTGTGAGCCATATCGGAAGCACATCTTCAACAGGTACGTTTATTCTTTGTATGTAACTAAGTTTTAGCCATTTGGTTAAGAGCAAAGATTCTGAGCGGACTCCTGTTTTCTACCTCTGGAAAAAGACTTTAGGATGAAGCTTTCTGGTGCCTCGGCTTATCGAAATGTCAAAAAAGGGATTTTCTGGTAGCCCTGCCCTCTTGCTAAGGGCAGTTTGTTTGCGGAGTAGCAATACTGTCTTTACTTAGCACAGGGGGAAAATTTTCTTTCCATCAGTATGTGGCTGTGCTATTGTCAATTATTGTTGGAATACACTGCCATCATATAAGAGAAATACCCTTATAGCAGTCCTTTAGAAGTGCATTAAGGTTCAATCTAACAAAGCAAACCATCAGTTATTTTGGTTTGCATCTATATTTTTAGGCTCTTGCCACAACATACCTGAAATAACACAGAAAGAGGTGTCAAATAAGAATCAATCTATCTAATTATTCTTGTTTGTATTTACAGGTCATTATATAAGTGATGTTTACGATTTTAAAAAAGGAGCTTGGTTCAGCTATAACGATTCTCACATCACCAAGACGACGGAATCAGAAATACGACAACGCAGAGAAAGAAGTGGCTACATTTTTTTCTATATGTGCAGGTATTATCAGTCCCAAGCTCCTAAAATACAAACAAAATCAAGTAACCTCTCTGAAGCAACCAAGAATAGATTTGTACCATACATGATGTATTCAGCTTTTCACAAAATGATTTAAATCTCCTTAGATAAGATAGGTTCTCCTCAGCTGTCAATGGAAAATTCAATTAATGCCCAGTGACAAAGAGGTTTCCTCTTGGTTTTCCACCGTAATATGGCTATGTGAAGCAGACAATCCGTCATATAAGTGAAATACCCTTGAGTAAAACGTATGTGAAGTGGATAATCCGTTGTCATATAAGTGAAATACCCTTGAGTATGACGTTAAACATCAAACGAACAAACTCTACTGCCTTAGCTACAGAGGCTCGCTGCAGAATGAGTATAGATCCCCATCTTCACTGGGTAAGAATTCAGGAATCTTTCTGTCGGTGAGCCTCTGTAGCTCAGTCGGTAGACTGTTTTGCCTGTAACACAAAGGTCCCGGGTTTAATTCCTGGTGGAGAGGAGCAAACTTGTCTCCATTTATTCAATTGATATATATATATGATGAAAACAATCGATCGTTTAGTCAATCTTTCCCGACAATAAAATTATACATGTATAAATTGTATATATATCTTTATTTTTTTCTTTTTTCAGAAATATCTATTAAGATGTATTAATTGGAAAAAAATTTGAAGATCAGAACAATGTGTATGCAAAATTGGCAGAGATGAATGATGTGTGTCAAAATTGAATACATGCAATTACGAGTTAAAATAGATGGATTTGTCAGTCGTAGTAGAGGGGCTATTTTGCGAGTGTATACGTTTGAGAACTTGCTCAAATCAACCAACCGCCAATTCTAGTGTTGTATTCTTAAATGGGATATGAATATTGTTTAGTTTTAACCGTAAATTTAGATTTTTTTCTTTTTTTTTTTTTACTTTTCTAAGACCTTATCCTAGGTTCCTGATACATTTAGTGTACGGATTGAATATACGGTTAATGTTTGATGCAAGTAAGTTATGAGAAGTATAAAGGCAACAAATTAATGTAATAAAAATATATATTTATAAAACTATGGCTGTTTTATGATATTTTTTATATATTTATATACTGCTATCTGTGTTGTTTTGCGAATCCCCCTTTGTTGTCAGTAGCTGTGTTGAAAATATGGTGCCTATACACTAGTCCTACAAACACTTAACTGATCCAAATTATTCACCTACATGCAAACCAGACTTTTTGTTGCCACAATTCATGCCTTCAAAAATAAGTTTTGGTAGGGTTTTATTCAGTTGTAGAAAATCAGTGAAAATCAGTTGATCTGCAGCCATTTTTACTAACTGGTAGTTTCATGTTGTACTTTGAGTCACTTTGACAACCTTTATTTTGAATTCGATCGTCATAATACTGCTATTCTAGCTATTTGAGGATTTCTACCTTAGAGATGTTCTTTTGAGTTACCATTGACTGCCACACAAGAGATATTTGCTCTAAATAAAAATTTGAACTGAATGACAAAAATGGCGTTCAAATATATCCAGAACCATTATTCATTATGCTAAATATTGTATGATTGAAGAACTAAATATTATATGATTGAAGAACTAAATATTATATGATTGAAGAACTAAATATTATATGATTGAAGCTATTCGAATTTGTTGAATTAAGTTCATTTCGGACCCCGATGCCTCCAAGTTGCTATGCGCCCGCTGGCTAAGGGCAGTATATTTGAAACGTAGCAATGCTGTCTTTACTTAGCACTAGAGGAATATTAACGTTCCAACATTATGGAAACACTTTATATTTTGAAGGCAATAGTGTCACTTATTGTGGCATTAACACTGCCCCCATATAAGCAGATACCAAAAACACCAAAAAGTAGACGAACCATGTCACTATGGACAATTTTTTGCACATTCAGCTTGCATCTTATCTGAAAATCTGACATTTCATCAAATAATCCCAGAATCATTTAAACCAAAATACAGATACTGGAACATGATATATTATTTATTTATACAAAGTTAATATTAAAATATCAATTTTTTTTTTTTCAATTTTATTTTATTCATTTTTTTTTTTGCATCAAATATTAACATCTTGGATACTTGTGGAATAGCCAATTTATTTTTCAGGGGGCTGTCTTTATACAGTATTAACTTGAAATGAGTCTTCTGACTAAGAGAGACAATTTCTAATGCCTTAAAATAACTTTCAAAGTATTATAATTCCAGGTGACTTTTAATTTGTGGGATTTCAGGCGTAAGAACGAAGTATGATGTTATAACCAATATTAACAAATATTTATTACGTTCTTTTTATTGGAAAAAAACAGTTAATTTCACATGAGTCTGTGGAAGTTCTTCCTGAAATTCGTTCTTTTCAACTTAATTTTTTTTCTCTAAAGGTGTTCTTTTACAAACCGTATTCACCAATAAGCTGGGTGTAAAAACCCCATAATATTTCATAATAAGGTTTTCATTTCATATTTATAGTTATTTTCTTCAAACACAGAACTTTAGTCTTAGGGTTTTTTTTTATTGTGTGTGTGCTACAGAAATGAAATATTAATTTTGGTGCAAAATTTGTGTCTTCAGTGAAATTCCTTTTAATTTTTTTTTCATTTCCATTATTTGAGATTTAGATATTTCCAATTCTTGACTTTTGTCTTCCTTTTTCATTTAATATATAAGCACAACTAGTACATGTTTTTTGACTCATGAATTGATTAACATGTATTATACTATTACATTATAAATATAACTTTCTATTTCACATACAAATTCAACATGTATTGAAATAAATATAAATATATTTGTTTATATTTTCAGACATAGTTATAATATGTATAAACTATATAATTAACACAAAACGATTCTTTGTTGTTTTTTAATGTTTTGTTGGGAGGGGTCAGGGAGCTTCCTGGTGCTCTTGGAGTGAAGGTGCACATGTAGGGTTTGATTGAAGTCGGGTTGTTAAATACCCTTCACATAAAAATTACATTTTGGGGACCAGTACATATCACATATGGATCTGTGGTAGCTAAATTCAATGGGAGTCTCGTTATGTTCCATTGAATGCGGTCCTCTGACGTCAAAACAGTCAAGATTCACGGAGCGTTTACTAACGTCACAATGCAAAAATGTGTTTGACGTCATGTGAAAGCTCTACTATCACGAATGTTCTGACGTCAGAGGACCTCTTTACAAAGATAAAATTACCTCCCTTGCCAACTTCCCGAGACTCCCATTGTTTAAACCATAGAGGTAAAGTTAAGCTTTACCTCCATGCTTAAACAGATTCCCACATGCATATTAAATTAAATTGAAAAGCAGACAGAAAATATAGATTCCTATCTTTGTTACCCTCTCACGAAAATCGTACACAATGCTCATTTTATACAAAATTTTTGCCAAGACATTGGTGGCTAGACTAAGGACATTGTTGTGCTTAAAACTAATAATATTCTCATCCAGTCAATAAAAAAATAAGTTTTTTTAATAACTTATTTGTTTGAAGATTACAAGGGAAGAAAGTAACTGATCTCATTTTGAATGTCTAAAACGGCGTAAATTGTGCGGTCGTAGCAAGAAAAAGAACACCGGTACTTTAATTTGATTTCATTCAGCTGTAGATCAATCCAATTCCCTTTTTAAAGATAAGTCGCCCAAATCAAACAAACAAATGATTAAGATATAAACAAGTTTAATCATTTTTAAATGAATAAAATTGTTCAATTTTATGTTGACCCCTTTGTCACTTCCTGAAAGACAGTAATGCATGGTACGAGTTTATCTCAAAGTTTCCAGTCTGCGTTAAAAAAAACTAGATGGCACTTAATGGTAACAAAATGATTGCGCATAACAAAATGGCCTACATTGCATAATTGTTCAATAGCCATGTCAACATGATAATTTTTAGAACAAATTCAGTGAATAACTCGAAGCTTTTACGTTAGATTCCTTGCATTAACAAAAATAATTGGATTTCATTTCTCCGAATTCGTAAAACAAGAAGGGCAGCCATTGCCTAGTTTTACAATATTCATATTTGTATATATTGTGAACTCCACTCTATTTAACTATATTTTCAAAAGTAGTTCTTAATCAAAAGTAGGAAAAGTATATGTGACTGTACGCTCGTATAACCAGCGTTCGGCTAACAGTAGTCCATACTGACTGTACCCTATACGCTGGTTCATATAGCAAAGCTTACCAGGCAACTGGCCGCGGAGTTAGGCTCTAGACTTACACAAAATTCTATTGGTTGATCTGGTCACATGAGCATACAGTCCTCTCGTCTAAACTTTGCTCCGCAAATCTGTATGCTCATGTGACCAGATCAACCAATAGAATTTTGTGTGAGCCTAGCTCTGCGGCCTTTTACCTGAAAAGCTTTGCTATATGAACCAGCGTATATGGTACAGCCAGTATGAGCTACTGTAAGCAGATCGTTGGTTAAACGAGCGTAATGGGACTGCGATTATGAGCATATTTTTCTCTTCGAAAAAGCCCTCGGTGGTGGACCTGCTAGCTACTCTGCTTCGGTGTTCGTTTAAGCAATAGTGTACTCAAAACGGAGATTACGATGAAAACGAAACCAGAACTTCTCCGATAATTACTTCCGGTTTTGCTTTTAGTGAAAACACGGTCTTCAGATTGTCAGATTGCACTATGGTTAGTGGGAGGAAGAACATAAAACTTTGGTGTTCCAAATTTCAAACGTGTTACGGAAGTTAGAAACTAGAAGTAATGATCAGCTTTCCATCTGCTTAGCTTTGAAAACCAAAGTAAAGAAATGTCAAATAACATTAAGTACAGTTTTTAACCCAATCAAACGAATACACATGTTTTTATGTTTGTGAAATAAACCTATTTCGGTTGGATTGACCTCTGACCTATCGGTTGGATTGACCTTTGGCTAAGGGCTCCATGGTGTGGGAGTAGTTATGCTGACTTAAGTAAGCGGTGGAGAAATAGTATAATTCCAGCAACACAAAATAAGAGATGTTTTAAATTTGTTTATTGCGAGCATCGTTGACATGAACGTGACACGTCACTGACCGATGCGTTCTTCTGACCTATCGATTAAGCAATCAAAATCAATAAACCAACCATGCATCAAACGTATACCAACAAATTAACCACCCAATCGATCAGTCGATAGATCGATCCCTAAATTAACCAGTCCCGTCGTATCTTCTCGGAGTCACCCAGTTCTACACTTCCGAATGTTCTGAACGGTCCAATCGGAACATTTGGATTAAAACCGTTGCCTGGTGAAAGGCTTATTCATGCCCGAACATCCTAGGCCTTGTACCGTAAATAATCTCTGATAGAAAATGTTCATTTCAGGGGAGGCAACTCGCAGAGATTTACTTTCATCTTATGGCCGAGTTATCCACGTGTTTATTGTTTACGTCTGAAGGCTATTCTAGTGTTAATATGATGACGTCATTGGAGCTACATTGTTAAAATACTTACAGGCAATGAACAGTGGTTTGTTTAAATTTGACTTTACCTAAGACGTGTAAATTGTTTGATGTGGTTTATTTTTACAACTCCGTGGAGTACTTTGGTTGATTTCCACGCATGCGGACAAAACATCCGACCTCTAATATCGCACGTTTTTTTTGTAATAGTATTGCTTTCATTCACATCCGAGATAACTGTACTGGTTCGGAAAGTGTCGAAAGATGATCCGACATGAGGCTTTTTTTAAAGGAGAAGACACGCGATTTTACAGTGGGTTTTTGCCGCTTTTTAAAATATCATTTTAGTAACATAACAGCTCTCAGATCAAGAAACTAATTTAAATTAAGTCAGTAATTAACATATTACAAACCGGAAGTGACGCACGCGGTGCAGGTGACCCCCCCCAACATGTCGTATGCCATTGCATTGTTAACGGTATGGCTATCTGATTTCTGACACGAATTATGCCTGCCTGCGTACTTCCTGGATGTGAGAATTATTAACTTGTTATTACAAAAAGAGTTCTGTTTCACAGTTTCCTGAGATATTCTGTTTTGAATGTCTGGTAAAAAAGCGTTTTTCGCTGATAGGTAGCCCAGACATATAGCCTAAATTGAGTACTGATATGAACATTTTTAATTCCCCATTCATGCTAAAACTTGTTAAATTATGCTGACGTTGGCATTTTTAGGGCATTTTTGTAGTGCTATTTACGTTTTCAGTTCATCCAAGCTTCCATTTCAGGTCATTACAATATACTAATGCTTGTCTTCTGTGCAACTAGGCCTACATATCGACTGTATATATTACAGGTCCATAAGGATACGTATTCGCATCTAGGCCTACATACTGCTGTGTCTGCCGTTCTTTTGTTTTAATCTTTCTTCCTGGCTTCTACTTTTTCCTTGGAATAAGTTGGTACAAACCGTACGGTAATAATTCTGCCTCATAGAAAAATTCAGTGAAAAACTTGACTCGGATATGATAGATTTAATATAGCTATAGCATATGGAATAGTGTTATTGTATATCACTTGCACCACGTACGTCACTTCCGGTTTTTAAAATTTTAATTACTTGCTTAATATTAATCCGTTTTTGAATCTGAGGACTGTTACGTTACTAAAATAGTATTTATAAACGACAAAACCCAATGTAAAATCGTGTGCCTTCTCCTTTAATGTATAGCGGTATAGGCCTACATTGTTGCAAAGGCTGCAGTCGTCGTCGGTCAAACCACAGTTATGATAGAAAATAAGCTTTTATTTCTTAAGTCTATTATGATGATTAAGATTATCGGCAATATTTTCACATCTTTTTTCATTTCTCATGCAGACTGTCAAGTAGGATGAAATTTTATGATTAAAGCTTACAAATTAAAAAAAATGATGACTGTTGCATATAGAACAATTTGTTCAATCCTAGATCCGGTCTGTCCCTTGTATTTTTCAACACGCAACATCTTGCATATCAATGAACACGGCAATTTTGGGAAAGCCTGTGCAAAAAAAAAACAAAAAAAAAAGTTTTTTCCCAGGAAGTCCCGTGGCGGATATATGTTTTTAGCAATAGTTGTGGGAAAGCCCAGCCGTTTAACAAAAAAATAATGCGTAACGAATCAAGAATGATTCAATTTCAAAATTACTTACAAAATTATTGCATTGATAGTATCTGTTTAACATCAATGCATATTTCCGGGGTAATTTCCCAATCGTATCCTCGCGAGAGTTTCTATAGAGAACGAGACAACTCTCGTACGCTATGCCAGGACATCGCGCATAAATTCCCGCCAATATTTGGAGTGACCAATCAGTCATAGACCAACAAATAAAAGAAGTGCAAAACAAGATGGCCCACGTGTATCTTAGAGTCAATGTCTCGACGTAGGAAGTAGAATTGATTATATTTTAGAAAGGTCTTAGAGTCAATGTCTCGACGTAGGAAGTAGAATTGATTATATTTTAGAAAGGTAATTTCCTTGACGACGACGGTACAGTTTTCGGTATTTTACGAAATAGTACTGCCCAAGATGGTCTTTGTTTATGTCAAGCAGTCATATGCAATACATGTAGATAAGACGGCAATGGTTTTAATGAAATGTGTCACTTTTTTTTTTCTTCTCCAAATCTTCCTTCAATACCGTACCATAAGTAAAATAAGACACTGATGCATTTATAAATAGTTTTATTCAATCAGATATGCTCCAAATTTAATCTTCACATCAATTTTGATGGCGGTCATTATTAAAAAATGAATATCTTTAATGGATTACCATATTAAAGATGTATCGATAACCCATCCCCCAAAGGGACTTGAGACCTACCAACATTAGGTAACTAAACTCTGACGATGTATGCCTTTGTTGTTGTTGTATTCAGTGGAAGTGATCGCCAACCTCTGAAAGTGTATTTTGTTTCGTCACTACATCGCCATTTTATGAATAAAACAACCTAAAGTACGATGTTAAGCACAGAAAAAACAGGTTCGAGTTTCGTAGCTTTTGTATTAAAAGCAGTAAGTCTACTGCAGCGTCCCAAATCTTCTATGGAATGATTGCAAGTTCTGTCACTCAATGAGAGGCGACAGGCCAAGAAAAGTCCGGTGCAGGGACGATGTTGTTTCCTCAGATCTGACAGATACCTGCCCACATGTACGTCCGTGGTGGACATTCTCTTACACACGTGTTCAGGAAAATCGAGTACTTACAAGTCTGGAAGAAAAAGACAGATTTATGAAATATGGTAGGCCTAACTTTGAAACAAGATAACGCATACTTCTGCTTATATACAATGAAATCCTCGGTTGGGTGTCTGGGTTTTGGATTATTTGCGTTTTCTATCCATAAGGATGAGTTACAACTCAACTATTAAATACTTAACGAATTTTAAAGCAACAACGTAAGAATGTCTCTCAGGCTAATACCCAGTACTTCGTCGATCTTTTGATGAAATTATAGCAGTCTATAGCTGAAAATAATTTTTGGCGTTTTGCAGTGAATTAAGTACACGTTCAACAATCGATGTGTATACTCCGGCTGAGTAGAGGAGGTCACTGTAATAGAAGACGTACACAACGTTGGCATAAATGTTTTTTAACGTCAGTATCTCAGTTAATAATGTTTTATTTCCCCCCAACACTTTAAATGCAAAATGGCTACGTTTATATGGGCCCACGTCCGTGGCTTAGTGGTTATTGCGTCGACCTACTGATCCTACTTCTATGCACCGTTCACGGGATCGATTCCGTCTATAACGATCATCAGGTATATGGATGAGTGAGTCACACGATAAGGTTCCGGCAATCGCAGGGTAATCTTTACCAGGTTTCCTCCGTATTTAAACAAGGAACAGTGTGAAGTGGACACTGCGTCGTCATATGAGTGACCAGTATACCCTTGAGCTAGACGTTAAACCCCAATCGAACAAAACCAAGTTTATTTATTTTTTAAGGGCTGGTTCTTAAAAAAACACATTGCCCTCCTGTTAAAATTAAGACAGGGTCATTTTGTGTAAGGCTTTTATTTTATATAGATAACAGTTGGTTAGCTTTAACTTCAACCGTGTATGTAGGTTTCATCGATTTGTCTTACATATTGATTAACCGTCCCAATCCCCATATCAAATTTTATTTTTGATTCTATATTAGACAGCTCTAACCGAATTAAACTCACGAAAAGAAAACATCACAAATGTCAAATAGCGTTCTTAACTGCTTACTTAGAGGAATGCCACATCTTATGTTTATTAACTATTCGAATTGAGGGAAGGGAAATTTTCTTTCTCTACAATAAAAATATATTAATGGTTAGCGACGGTTTACACACGCGTGTGACTTGCGTACACTGACATTTCCTTTTAGCGTGTGACAAGGTTCGTATTTCAGATCACTTTGTAAAATATTGATTTTATAAGTCACTACAATGTTACTGTTAACCTCAACGTAAATGTCAACTCTGCTGGGGTTTTTTGTGTCAGTGTTTTCTTATAACATTTGACGGTTAATTCCTAAATATAGCAATGGGTTGGTGACACGTATGTTATTTGAGAAAACAAAACGGGACACTAACAATACATTGGAAAGGCTGGGATCCAAAACAGCCGCCCGCGCAAATGTCCGGACAGCATCCAGCAATGGTCTTGGCAAGATAGCATCTTCCGGGACAGGACGGATGGCACACGATGTTATCCATGACCGGTATCACTGAAAACAGAAACAATAATTCTGTAAACAATATATGCCTTACAAGTATTTATTAGTGTCATTTTAGTACCATCTACTGGTATCTAGCTTTTCAGTTTATACTCAGGTCATGGAGGTAAGACGGCGACCGTTTAAATCAAATGTTAATGTTGGCGCATGAGTAATTCCCAGCCGAAGAAACGAAAGACTATTTGATATCGATATTTCAGCGCTAAAATTTTTTTGCGGAGAACCATATGTAGGCCTACGAACAATCAATCAGTCCGTCAACCAATACATAAATAAACTTGGTAAATGCTTTTTGAATTCAAAACATTTTATCAAGAATTAATAAGTTTTGCTTTTTTGTTCCTGGATGTAGCCTATATATCTCTTGCAATCTATGGCCCCAGAGCTTCCGGGACCCTCTTCCTATTTATTGTGCTGTCATCGTTGGTCGGGGAAATCTGAAAGTGCTTCCGCCCTCCCAATCGGCCAAACCTCGCGTGATTCTCGTTGTTAAGATATCATCTCTCCATTCTAAAATATAATCAATTCTACTTCCTACGTCGAGACATTGACTGTAAGATACACCCAGGCCATCTTGTTTTGCACTTCTTTCGTTAGACGGTTTGTGGCATAGGTCGCCCCAAATATTGGCGGAAATTAATGCGCGATGGCCTTGCATAGCTTATATACGAGAGTTAGTCTCGTCCACTATAGAAACTCTCGCGAGAATACGATAGATCATCTCTCCGCACTTGGCCATGATGGATGTATAAATGAGACATATTTATTGGCGTATGCACACTGTTCATAACACTTATATAAACTTAACGAGTTTCGTGTGCCTTCAGAATACACAAATTAGGAGAATTTTTTTTTTCTTATATAAAAAACGGATGGCTGTTGTGAATTCACCACACAACACGCACTACTTTATCAGTTGATTTTAAAAAAATCATGTGATAATGGCGACGTTCGATTGACATTCGAGTGGATGCGCGCAGAACATTCGAGGACTTCCGACTGTTCGCCTCCACAGTATGAAGATCAATGTTTCCTTATTGACTGGCTTTTTCATGACTAAAACTGTTCTGTCTTACATTGTTTGTTAATGTTACAAAAACAATCCAGGCTCTCCATAGCAGTTACTAAAGTGTGCACAAAACAGGGTTTCTATAGAGAATTAACGTCATTCAAAACATTGTTTTTCTTTTTCTGTGTCTTGCTTTGTGGACACTATAAGAAGTCATCAAATGCACTGCACAGTTCAGCATCGTCGCCATCGCTACATGCATTGTTTTGATTAAAATCAACTGATACACATTGTCTGCATCCTGTAAAGACTTCACACGTTTTATATGTTTTAAGGTCAAAATTTAATGTACTCCTAAACTAAAGTGGCGTTTTGTAAAACCATTGAACTTCGCTAGATTTAAACATTTTATGTACTCATAAACTTAAGTTCCGTGTTCTTAAAACCATATATGAAATTCGCTTGATTTATTCCATTGCAGGTAATAGCGTGCATACGTTAGTAAATAGGCTTACAGTTGATAAAAAATAACACCGCAGTAGCGAGAATATCGCGTGATTGAGCCGATTGGCTTTGCGTATGTTCACATTTTGTCATCCTTTGTGGTCAAGGATGCACGATTGGGTTGACACTCCGTCATATGAGTGAAATAATCTTAAGTACAATCGAACAATTTCAATACAAAAAAAACAACAGCAACAAACATTTGAAACTCGTAATACAAGATGGTCCTGTTGATTCGACGGAGTCATTTATGCCTGCATGTAGATCGTACGACTTGTTTTAGTGATATTTAGAAGCAGTAGCAATAACATAACACAATTATATGGATATAAACTTCTATGTTTATTATCAGGCAACGTTTCAGTACATATACTGGCTTGAGAAAGATGCTAGTATCTGCACTGAAACATTGCACGA
>JARFOD010123445.1:0-14329 GCA_031763545.1 Mopalia muscosa
AAAATGTTTTCTCAATATTAATGTAGATATCAACCTTTATTGTATAGCTTCTGACTGTTACATTGTTGACATTTACTATTATACGTTTTGTCCTAGGTATTATACGTTTTGTCCTAGGTATTATACGTTTAGGATTATACGTTTTGGCCGTTATACGTTCTGACCGGTCACCGTTAAAACTAGTCTGAGTGGCCCTGACATTTTGTTTTTGATAATGCCTGACGGCAAAAAATTTTTTTTTTTTCCCATCAGAAAATAACTCAAAAACTATCGTCTGAGCCCCTTGGATAACTGTTCCCTATTAGCTATATTGTGATTTACTCGATAGTAGGGGGATAATTTTTGTTTTAAAATTCTGTTAACTGAAAAATAAATACCTGTATGCTTATACATAGTCGTAGATTGTTAGAGACAACAACTTTTTCTGAATTACCCAATGTCAATCACTGTGTTCAGCTGATCACTACATTCATCTGATCACTGTGTTCATCTGATCACTGCGTACAGCTGATCACTGTCTACAGCTGATCACTGTCTACAGCTGATCACTGGATTCATCTGATCACTGTGTATGACATTAATCAAACAAATCAAACAAACAAACTAGCTTGGTTTAGTGACTCAGCTTGACAGTTCTTTATGAAAATATTATAAATTGCAGAGCTGTTTCTTATGGTAAAGGGAGATAACTATGTCAGACCTAGCTGTCAATGATGCTCAGGCACATGGAGATTTGGTGGATGAAACAATCAGAGAAGTGTGGCAATTGTAAGTATTCCTACATATCATATAGCATTTGGTATTTCATTTGTTGCTGTCAATTTTAAATGATTGGTTATTGTAAAAAATCTCTTTTCAGACACTTTAATATATTAAAGAAAATAAATGAAATTTTTGTTTTTAAAAATCTTGTCTATTAATACTTAAATGTACTTTTGAAATGATGAAATATGAGACCTGAAATTGGCTATACATTGTAGATGTTTCAAAGATACAAACACAATTACTATAGGTTGTTTTAGTCAGACACCTTTAGACATGTGTTTCCTGACTCTTTCTATATATTGATTTTGTCATTGAATTAACATATCATTTATTTAAACAATATTTATTTCCAAAATAGATGGAGTGGATTTGTGAACAGGCCAAAGCCTCTTTTATCCTTGTTCCATGAACAACTAAATTGTTTCCTGCGCGCGGTTGGAGGTAGATTCTTGTTTTCGTGGTACTCCTACTGTTTAGGGGCAACATGACGCCCATCTTTAATAGTTTTGTCTTATCTTTTTTCTAGTGGCTATTAGGATGTTTTTCTTAACATAGCAGGGTGACAGGGTTCAAAGGAATTAAAACAACAACTTTTTCCCCATGATTACAATTTTATTTTTTTGATTGAACAGAGAACAGAGCAAACTAAAAGCTAGGTTGTTGACAGATGATACTCTGTTGGTTAAAGAAATGCTCCAGAAGATTGAAGACCCAGAGATATCAGAGAAAGAATTGTACATTGGAGGTGTAGATATTTCATTCATCAAGGGAGATAATGTGAATGCATGTGCAGCTCTGGTTGTAGTCAACTTCCCAGATTTGGAGGTGAGAGTTATTTCCCCTGAGGCTCCACCCAAAGAATAATCTAATGAGAATGCCAATTAAAGTTCTTTTAATAAAACACATTTTAACATGACCGTATTTTTGTAATTTGGGGGAGGGGGTGGGGGGTATTTTTGATTTACATAAAATAGCACCGTATGTCATGGGTTCCTTGATACAAAATAGTAACAAATGTTTGTCAATATGTCAGTGTTTCTCTCTCCTTTATAGTTAATTCACCTTTGTCCTTTATAGGTAATTTACTTTTGTACTTTGTAGGTAATTCAATTTTGTCCTTTATAGGTAATTTTGTGATGTCCTGTATTTCTGTCCATCGTCATATAAGTGAAATACCCTTGAGTACGACGTTAAACACCAATCAAACAAACAAACATTCATTTATCCATTGTGATGTTACTACAAACAGTTTGAATCTAGATATCTTTGACATCAGGAGACCACTTGAAATGCCCCCTTTTTAGACATTTCAAGGATCCCATTTATTCCAGTTGCATAACCTTTTCTATGAGTCTGATTACTAATCTTGTTTAAACCAGATCTCCCCTGTATTGTGTATAACTACGAAAGATATTAATGAAACAAACGATCGAAAAGTTTATTCTGAAAACTTAATGACAAGACGAAGAGACAAACGAGAACTTAAACTTCATTTTTTTTTTTTTTTTTCATACTTGAGACAGTGCCAGATTGTATCCAGTGCTATTTATTTAAGGAACATCTGGAGGTCTAACTGCTTCAAGAAAATACTGAGGAGCTAATCAAGATCTTGTTTTAGTGATGCAAATATATTGCAAAGCGGAAAAATTTACTAGTGTATTTATTTTGGTAGTGATAACCAGTTTGAATTACAAAACTCAGAAGAGCAATTTTATAGATTCATGGTTGATTTAATGCTATGTTTGAAGACGTTTCTTTCATATGTTGGCAATGTACGCTAGCTAATAGCTCTAGCCTAAATGTGGAGTGTTTGCTCTTGTAAAATTTATGTAATGTGCAAGAGTGGGGGCAGTTGGTTGGAGCTTCCGAACGCCCTTCTTCGAGTCGGGGGAGATATGCAGCAAGTTTACTTGTGATGTCTTCACTGAATGTTTGCTAAACAAAAAAAAAGCCAGAGTGGGGCAACTGGTATTTCAAATCCACTACAATATTCTGACTTTTCTCCGTGTTGTTTGAAATCATCATTGCTAGTGTGTAACATTTTTAATCTCGACAATCGACCGTTTGAGGATATTAGAAAGGGTAAATATCATATTAATTAATGTATTACATAGGTAATCAGCAGCACAGCAATGCTAATTTTACAAAACAATATTTGACTATTACAAATACCTCTTCTATATGATATCCTGTAAATTGTTATGACCATGGGAAATCAAGTCACTATTCCTTTCAAAATAAGTTGACGTTTTTACCAATTATATTTTATTTGCCTAAACAATATTCTTCTGTGCTGGTCCTATTCTTAATCAAACTAGTGTTTTTTGTCCTCCAGCTGCCTTCATAAGGAGTTGGGTGAGCCTAGATAATGTTCTATCCCACATTAAACTATTATAATCAGCTGGCAGTAATATGCTGTTGATTCAGTCAGCAGGCTGCTTTTTTGGAGGAAGAATACCCAGTGTACATAAAATACAAGTGAGCAGATTCTTTATCCAGCTTAACATGAGGAAGCAGATTGCTTGTAAAATGTGTTTCATTCATTCATTCAGATTATATAATCATGTGCTTCTATATCATGGCTGTTTTCTATGAATCAAATTAGATAGACTAAGGTCTAGTGCTTTCCCGGTTAATTTAATCCTGCGACTTATAATAATATCATCCTGTACCTGTTTAAATTTAAGCAAGTCTTTATCAATAAATGTACAGGTGACAAAATGCAGCACTTTATAGTCGGACTGTAGATTAATTAGTAAATTGTCATTTCTATATGATATTTGGGTACACTGAATGTAATTGTGAATAAAATATTTGAATATATTTGCTAAGAAATGTAATCAGCCATTTATTGTTCTTTTGAAAGTTATCTTCAATGTTGTTTTGACAACCGATCGTGTTCAATACTAACAGAATATCTGACTAAAATCTGTGTTTGGTAGCTGATACTACATACAACTGCTTTGAGTGGTTGGAGTAGAAAGGCCATTTTGAGCTGCTCCCCAAACTTGGTTATAAGATGCTGATTACTACTTAAATAATAACCTACACAATGGTACACAATTTACCGAGTGATTAGTTCAAATCTAAGTCAGAGCTACAAAGTATTGGGGTTTTTTTTGTGAATCTGCCACAGAAGGTTTGTGTCACTATGGTATTTTAAGATCCATGGTGAATCTTCCATGGTAAAGGTGTCATGTGGTAGATCGGCCAGAGTATTGAAGTCATTGATGTGAGTAATGAAGATAACTTGAGTTCTGAAGGCATTGTCAGGGTGGTATTTAACACGGCATCATGAATCCCCCTCCATACTGAATGAGGACTGGGCGGGAGAGCTTCCTGTTGTTCTCACAGCCAACATGAAACTGATCTGTGATATCTTTGTATTGTCCTGTGACTCTGTCTGATCTTTGTTTTGTTGCAAGCACCATCGAGGGTGATTTCCTTCATCCTTTGGGCTGGCACCCCATCATATGAGTGAAATAACCATAAACAAGGTGTTGAACCCCAATCAAACAAACAAAACTATACTGAAGGTATTATACCATGATCATGGTTGGTAAATACAGATTACTTTCAGTTCTGAATAGTGTTGCCAGGGTTATTAAGATGACTGAAACCAATTCCGTTTGATTGTCCACCACTACTATAGTAATGTTACCTTTCCCATCCCTCTGTCACAAGTGTTTGTGAAAATGATAGCTTGAAAACAACTTCACTGATTAACATCAAACTTGGTATTCAGCTTCCTCCTAAGATTACGGACGGTATTGGATTTCACCAAACTCTGTTTAACGAAATGGCCATTATTACATAATTTTATTATATTCATGCATCTATGTGTTGTGAACAGATTAGTTGAGAAAGATTCACGGATTAACTGCAAACTTGATATGTAGCTTTCTTCCATTAAGACAATGCGTGGGATTGAATTTCACCAACTCCCATAAAACAAAATGGCTGCCATTGTGTAAATTACAATATTCATACCTGTAAATTTTCTGAAGTTGATTAACTCGGATTAACTTGAAACATAGTCTATTCCTATTGATACAACAGATAGGATTAAATTTCATTAAATTCTGTAAATAAGATGGCAGCCATTGCATCATTTTACTATATCTATGCGTATGTTATGTGAATATGATAATCTTTAGATTAAATTCACAGATTATTTTGAAACCTGGAAGTAAGATTCCTACTACTAAGACATAAGATTGCACTTCATTTAATTACTCAAAACAATACGGCTACCATTGCATAATTTTTCAATATTCAGGCCTACATGATAATTTTGAAAATAAATTCACTAAATAACTTTTATGGAAGCTTCCTCCCATTAAGAAAAAGAATTGGATTTCATTTCTCCAACTTTCATTTAACACACAATTTGACACAAATGAGAGCCATTGCATACTTCTGTAATATTTATGTATGTACATGTATATGCTGTGAACATTATAACTTGAACAGATTCACAGATTACCTTGAAATATAGCCTGCTCTTGTTAAAACAGATGGAATTGCATTTCACCAAATTCTCTCAAACAAAACGTCCTCCATTGCATGATTTTACAATATTCACTGTTTTGTGAACATGATTAGCTTGAGAACAAATTCACTAATTAACTTGGAATTAAGATTTCTTATATTAAGAAGAAGGATAGGATTGCATTTCACCAGTTTATGCAAAGCAATAAGATGGCTATTGTATAATTCACCGATTGATTGAATTTTTTTCTCCTTTTGATGTCAATTTGGTTGAGAACAAATTCAGACTTATTTTGAACTTAGAAAATTGTTTCCTCCAGTTAAGAAACAAATGGGATTGCATTAAATTGCCATCCCTCAAATTCAGATATTAACTTTGCTTCTTCTGTTTTTCACTAGGTTTTACATAAAATATGTCCAACATTGAATATTGCACCATAATTTTTACTCTTTGAAGAAGAAAATGGTTCTTAAACAAATGTAGAAAAAGGTGATTTGACTGGGATTATGAGCATATTTTTTAAAAAAATTGTTTAGTAGTGGGAGTGAACCTGCTAGCTTCTCCGCTCGTTGACTGATGTTTTAGGCCATGGTTAAAGGTTTTTCACTTATATGATGTTGGTGTATTTGAACAGAAATGCAGAAGAATTCAAACATAAAATGTGGAATGTTGTGCTATCGTTTAAAATTAATACTCCTCCAGTGTTACATACAAACAGTAATGTTCTCTCCAAACAAACTAGCCTGTGGGCCATGGCCCTGCAGAATACTCCCTCGGCTTCCTCGGTCAATCGTAAGAGGCGAGAAAAGAGGTTGCTTTCTGTTGCCCTGGTGTTAGCAGAGCTAAAGGGAAGCAGATTTGTGTCCGTCATATAAGTGAAATACCCTTGAGTACGACGTTAAACACCAAACAAACAAAACCAAACAAACTACCTTTTGCCAGAGGGCAGATTGCTTGCTTCTTGTTTTTCATCCTGCTCAAGGGTATTTCACTTGTGTGATGGTGTTGTATTCTAGCAGTACAACCATTAAATATGAAGCGTCTTAGCTATGGAGAAAAATTCACCTTCAAGTCCTTATTAAAGACAACATAGATATGTTCTTTACAAACTGTCCTTTAGCTTGAGAGTGCCACATTAATGAAAACATTGTGTTGTCATGGTAATTAAGAACACTTTGATAGTCGGCCTCAGTGCTGAATGCCTGGTAACCATGGTAATAACTCTTAAATAGAGATTAAATAATTTCTTTTCCATTTTAACTTTAACTCAAATGTATTGGCTTGACATCCAAGTTGAGATAAATGCAGTGTGGAGCTTGCAAGAAGTCATACAAAGTAAGGTTTTTTTTTAGTAGAACAAGTTAAATTTTAATGTTTATGCATTCTGAAATTAACTTTTCAATGCTGACTGCAACATTGGGATAAACTTACTCCTTCGTATTATTCCAGAGCTCTACCACTCTATACACTACACCAGTGATACCGCAAAATCCATCACTTAACAATAGGAGTAATAGTAAGAACTTTCTAATTCAGAAGTTTATTTCCCACTTAATAATCTTAAGATGACATTGCTTACCCGGTAATCGTTTTTATGGTAAATTTTGTTCCCATGGTAATTTAGTCCTGTGCATTTATGCTCGAGATAATCACGGTCTAGTGATTTTCTCTTCTCAGTGTATAAATGGATGTTTTAGAAGGCATTTAGTACTTGGTCTAGTTGCTCAGGGTGAAATTAATCCTAGTGAAAAGGGGTTTGAAAACTTGTTCCACTAGATCAATGAGCACCACCATGATTGACCAAAGCAATACACCTCTGCCACATAGGTCATTACATAACACACTCGAAGTAAGCTTAGAATACCCGAAATCATCTACAAAAGATCATTCTTTCTTGCAAATATATTTTATTTCGTAAAATTTCCTGCAAGCTCTTCAAGTTGACGTTATATTAAGCTTGTTTGTTTGATTGGGGTTTAACGTCATACTCAAGGGTATTTCACTTATCCGCTTCAAACTGTTCTTTGCCTAAATACGGTGGAAACCTGAGAAGAAATGTCATAAAAACCACCCTTGCAATTGCTAGAGCCACATTGTGTGACTCCCTCATATACCTGAGTATTGACAGATGGACTCGATCCTATGAACGTTACATCGTAGTAGGCTTTAGTAAGCGCACTCACTAGCCCCAAAGCCATGGAGACTGTGTCAAAAATTTGTACATGATATCGTCTCTCTAGTTACACACACACACACACTTAAAACATGGTGGCCATTTTTAGCCTATGAATTCGACCATACTACATGACATTTTGGCAGGGATTTATAAATTTATTTGTATTGACCTTTGAAACTATTCCAAGTGTGATATTAATTACATCAGGGCATGTTCTTTTTATTTTTGTTGATCAAAAGGATTTATTTATCCCACTTGTAGATACGCAGTACTTTACAGGAATTTTTTTTTAAAGAACTGTACAGCTGGTTAGAAGTACTGTACAGTAACTGAAATAAACCATACAGCCCGACTTCCTGGTGTATGTTGAAGATCCAAGAAGAAACCTTGGGGTAGTGACAAAGTTTGACTTTGTTGTATACCTGAGTTTAATAGAGAAACTGACACCTGTGAGCAGTACATCAAAAGAGGATCAGTAGACCACTTAACGCCGCCCTGGGGCCTCTCAGGTTCACTTCTCGAATATGTAGATCTAACAAAACATTATATAAAATAGTGTTTGGTGGTCTATTTAATAGACAAACTGACAAAG
Organism: Mopalia muscosa; assembly: GCA_031763545.1. Taxonomy (NCBI): domain Eukaryota; kingdom Metazoa; phylum Mollusca; class Polyplacophora; order Chitonida; family Mopaliidae; genus Mopalia; species Mopalia muscosa. Next base: position 8,026 of record JARFOD010123445.1, read on the forward strand.
CCTAACATAAACCCCAAACGACAACCATGGAATACCATTTGCAATAGGACCAATCAGCTGTTCAAATACAGTTGAATTCTATCAACCATCAGAGGATGCCAGAATTGTGTGTTAAGATGTTGTTTCTTATGGGGCTGCGTCAACTATTAAACAAAAGTCAACTATTAAACAAAAGTCAACTATTAAACAAAAGACTCATACTGACAAATGAGATAAAAATGAATACACCACAACACAAATCAGTTTAAAACAAGTAACATTCTGTTTTATTTGACTGAACATGGAATTTCATACCAGATCCTATGTACACACTCTGCATCCAGGTAAAACCTCTTCAGTAAATGTATCCAGTCTACTTTATACAAAACTACTGTACTATCTACAGAGATTTAAGATTATGAAGTATTATGACTTAAGAGCAATCCTGATAAAAACACTGTATAAATACTGACTTTAAAGGATAGGTAAAGTGCACAATGGTAAAAAGATAACATAACTGTAAAATGTTTGATTTGTATTCTATGTTGAGCTATAAAACAAATTGCATTGACTAAATTCACACAACACTTAAGTATCACAAGTAGCTCTAAATGCAGATGAAATCAGTCTGTAAATGTACAAAAGCTACTGTCTGTTTTCACTACCTGTATATCTGATGACGAAAACCGAAAGGTAGTAAGGTGAAATTACAAGGCAACTTATCATCTCACATTTTTTTTTTTTTTCCTCATTTTATTCCATATTTTTTATATTCACTTTTAAAATCTTGCTAACCAGCTTTATATAAATCCTGTCCTTAAGGATATTAAAAGCAAAATAACTGAGAGAAAAACAAAACAATAAAATATTGCTTTGCTGTATGAAAGAGGTGAATTTCCTATGTAAGTACAGATTTATCGTCCCTGCCTCATTTCAAACATTCTGTTTAAAGCACTACCTGCCTGGAACCATAAAATCTGACCATCATTCATTGTGTGATTTAACTGGATACTCTCTGTGCTGCCGTTAGCATGTTTAATCTCACAGGTAACAGGCTGAGAAAAAAAAAAAAAATACTTATGATGAAAATAGTTATAGATGTACTGTCCTTCGTTGCAGATGGCAACACTATGATGATACTATTGTTGAACATCATGAAACACTGTCTTGTTATTTTATATAGCATATGAATTCCTCGGCACAATCCAATTTCCATGTAGATCATTTATCTAAACATATGTGTTTGCACGAAAAATGACAAGTAAAGAACGCTATGCTTATTCCTCAATACAGTGTGGCAATATCACAACATGTGAATCAAGTGTTGCAGGTTAAACAGATTAATGTGTGTTCAAAACAATTCAAGGGTGTTTCCCTTACTGGACAGAAGTGTCTTTTCAATACAAAGGCATGAGAACTATCCTCAGAACAGATATTTAAGCCAGCAATGCTTGAATAATGCAAAGGAAAATTAATAACAAGCATACCTTTCCAGGGGTCAAATCCTTTAATCCTACTAAGGAAATTCTGTCTGTTGGTTCAATTTTGTTGTAATCTGCTGGGTTGTTAAATGTAAGAGGCAACATACCCTGTTTCTTCAAGTTTGTTTCTGATGAAAAAAACAGAATGAAGAAAACAAATTTAAAAATAATACTATTTGTCTAAGTAGGACTGCATTCCAAAGTGAAGATACAGTTTAAGTATTGTCTTAATACAAATATAATTTTTTTAAAAATATTTACACTATAAGTTAACTAAAGTTCATGCGCACTTACCAACAAACGATTTCGAAAAAAAAACCACATTTACTTAATTGCTTTATGTTCATCACATGAGAGCTATCGTCTGAATATGTTTTCAGTATTATTGACAAAGGATCCCAGCCTTGAATATGTTCTTGAGTCAGCCTTCACAAGACTAAAACTAATTAAAGTGTTTTAAATATAATCTGGATGAGCAGAACTTACCATGAATACGAGCAAAACTTTTCACAATGATGGCTCTACCACCTAAATGTCTAGGCTCAAGAGCAGCATGTTCCCTACTACTTCCTTCACCGTAGTTCTCATCACCTATAACAACCCAGGGAACATTCTTTGCCTGTCAAAACATACATTATTAACCTATATTAGATTATAATCAATGTTTTTCTTAATATTTTGGAAAGAAAACATCCATACATACATACATACATGTATCTACTGAAAGAATGCTTATTATGAACAAATTTAGCATTAAAAAAAAAATAATAAAAAAAAATAAAAAATAAAGCACTCTTTGACAATTGATGTCACTGATAGGACCACATAGCAGTATGATTGGTGATGAGAGCCCCCCCTTGAGACTAGCAAGAAACAATATAAAGACAGATCAATACCAAGACAGACAACAAAAACCCCTAGTCAGATCAGCTTTGTGGCATCCTTGACAAGGGCTATTTGTAGGTGTTAAAACTAGAAACATATCCATAATTTTACTATCAGAAAAACAAACGCCACCACCATGACAATACACTTCTGGTGTCCCTTGTTTTGTAACAATAGTAAAAGACTATAGAACTGTGTTACCTTATAGGCTCTGGCTGTATCAGGAACGGATCCATGTTCTCCTGTTAGCTGGTTCTTTACCTTATTTATCTCACCATTATCAGAATTCACAGCTCTGAAGTTGAATAACATGAATACATTACAGTAAATATTTTAAAAACCTGCATTTCCACTAAAATACATTTAGAAGATTTATTTATAAACTTCAGTTACAACACTCCACAGGATTAACAAAACACTAAGTTATGGATAATGTAGGTTCTACAAGTACTCAAACACCTCACGAAGATGGGAATTTATACATGACATCACTGCATTTTCTTAAGCAAGACAGGGTCATAGTTGCAACACTGAACAGCATCACAGCCATGATCTTAGATATAATACATTTAACTAGATGAACTCACCCAATGAGTAAATTATTAGAGATATTGTCAAGATGACCTCTGTACTTTAACCAGGGACCAGCAGCACTAATGTGGTCAGTTGTACATTTACCCTGTGCCTGTAATATATAACAAAACGAAATAAAAAAATTTAATCAGAAAACCCAAACTTAAAATATTTTATATTATTCAAAAGATGAATGGACATTATTTTTATTCAAGTGACTTCGAATGGAAGTAATGACCCACTTTGATATTAATATTTGAGATATATGTTCAAAGACCTCTATTTCTAGAGTGGCACTTCCACGTAACTCTCTGGTCAACTATCTAAAGATATACATTTTTGTCATCAACCCAAAAGTTGGTTGGTTGCTTGACTGATTGGTGTTTAAGATTTTTAAGAGTATTTCACTTGTAGGACCAGCAACACATCCACAATGTAGGTGTTATATACAAATGCTCTGTTGGATTTGTTCGTTTATATGTTTGACTGGGGTTAATCATCATACTCAAGGGTGTTTCACTAGCAGGGAACATTGTAAAACGACTAAAACCTAACCCTGAAATTGACAGAGCCAGATTGTGTTACTCCCACATATACTTGATCGTCATCAGGCAGACTTGATCCTGCGAACAGTACATCGATGAAGGATTAGTAAGAGCATGTGCTTACCACTTAGCCATAGCCCCGGACCCTGTTCTGTTGGAAAATTAAATAATACTGGTTGGGAACATAGAGAAAATAATACTGACCTTTATAAGTACAAGCATATCTTTAAGATCTTGTCCATCCCATTTGTTAAATGGTGTTAACAGTTGTAATCTCTGACTGGCAGGGTCTACATCAACATTCACTCCTGACCCATCAGCAGGGGGAGCCTGGTAGGTGTTCTCACCGGGATCAAAACCTTGGGCTGGTAATTCATCTCCATAGGGGCTTGATAACTTAAACTTCTTACCTACAAAATTGGTTCATATGTCTTAACCTCGTTCTGGTTTGCTTTGAAATTAAGTTGATCTTACAGATGCTAACAAATAGTATATATTAGTCCACTAAAACTATTTCAATCAAGGTTGTCTATCGGTTTGTTTGTTTGGTGGTTAGCCTCACACTCAAAGTTATTTCCCTTATGATGACTTCGCATTCCTGGTGTATTGTAGAAAACCGATAAGAAACCCCATTAAACCACTCCACATCCTCTGTATTAACAGGAACAGGTCTCTTCTATAAACTGGTGATGGGAGCATTGAAGGGGGTTCAAGTAACCCAATGAAAAACACACTGAGCCAGGGTTCTGCCCCCATCGATGGGTATTTCAACAGGTTCTTTGGTGTTTTCAAAGACCAAGTTTACAGCAATTTCCCTATCTATGATGCTGATGTATTCCAGGGCAACAGGTTCACTTCTTACCGCCCACAGAAACAAACAGACAGAAGACTGAACATGAAAACACCTACAGATTGGCTTCATATTACCCCTGCCTTTCCTGTTGCTGTGGGTTTAAGAATAAGCATCAGTCAGATAGGAGTCTCCACGTTTTGGAGACACCCATGAAGCCATTTGACAAAATAAAAGGATATAGGAAGAATATCAAATTAGATTTTTTTTGTTTCTGCAAGCATATTGATTGGCTTACATGGTGTAGGGACAAAGTCAAGGTAAAGTATAGACCTCAATGTAATTTTATTATTAACAATATAAACTAACCATCAGCTCCTTCCAGTTCATCTGTAAGAGGATTGAAATCAAGTCGGCCAGCCAGTGAGAGAGCTGTGACTAGTTCAGGGGAGGTGACGAAGGCATGAGTGGCAGGGTTAGCGTCATTACGTCCAGTGAAGTTACGATTGTAAGATGTCACAATAGTGTTCTTCTCTCCTTTCTTGATATCTTGTCTGAAACACAAAATTCAGACATTACCATAAATTGGCTTCCATGAATATACACAAAGCTTAATTTTGATTGGTGCCCAACACTATTTCACTAGTCCAGCAGTAAATGAACCACACTGACACAAATTTAAAGTATCACATGTTTTGATCGGTTGGATGAATAATGTCACAACATGCTAAGTGAAGAAATCTTGACCATGCTACCTCGCAGCTTTCGCAGTCCTAATTATGGTGGAGAATCAAAATGTAGGTTCGATCAAAAGTTTTTTTTAGAATTAAGCGACAGATTCGCCAGACCTTCTTCTGAATAGGTATGTTTGACAAGAAAATAAAAATAAACCAGCTATAAACTGCATGCATTGTGTAAGCAAGAGAAAATATATGATTTCTCTGCTGCAAATAACTTACCTATCCCACTGCCCTATACATGGTCCACAAGCATTGGCTAGCACAACACCACCCATCTCTCTCAGAGTCCCAGCCTTTTAAAACAAGCATTATTCAATTAGTACCTTCAAAAGAAATCAGGCAAATAGTACGGAAATGTTTAATCAGATCCAGATCAATCATTTTCAGTAACTTAAATTTGTCCTTGTTTGTTATACAGCTGTTTCTGTAGAATGCCACATGACAGATCAGGTAAAACCTAAGATGATCAGTAGAAAATTGGGAATGATGGAGTCTCAAGAGTCCCAGACTTTTAAAACAGGCATTATTCAATTAGTACCTCCTTAATTTCAAACAATTTATGGTGTGTGATAACATTGATAACATAGCCTAGTTTTACCTGTCCATCCCTCTCAATTGTAGCTCGGATCTGCTCAGAGCCAGGTGTAATGGTGAAAGCACTCTTAGACTTCACTCCATGGCTCAAAGCTTCTCTGGCAATATTAGCAGAGCGACCCATGTCTTCATAACTACTATTTGTACAACTTCCAATTAGCCCTGAAAAAAAAATATCCATTATTTACTTCAGTTGCTTAATAAATTTTCCAGCATTATGTTCTATCCTTAAATAGCACAAAAGAAAGTTGAAGCAGTTGCTACATATCATTCTTTGTTCCAAATTTCTAACTCTTTGAAATTACAGGCAATCAAACACTAGCACAAGACCATGAAATAAATCAGTCATACGGGCAAAAGTTGAAAAAGAAATATTGACATGTTCCCAATGAACTTTAGCTAACATTCTTATCAGTAGAAGAAATTCAATCTCTTAGCCATTGACACTTATTATATTCTCCTAAAAGTACAAAGGAAAGTTATAGCAGTAGAAACATAACATTATTTGTTCCATTTTTATATTGAGTCTTTCAAATTACTAGCGAATAAAAAAAGCACAGACAATACAATATGTGGAAGTCGTATGGACTATATATACATGCGTTACAAATGTTGTAAAAAAAGAGAACAGAGTCATTTGGCTCACAGCCACTATTCTTACCAGCCCTCTGTCACCCTCCTTCAACTTACCCAATGACACTAGGTTTATAGCACTCA
>JARFOD010123456.1:0-14327 GCA_031763545.1 Mopalia muscosa
CTCTCATGATGAGTGATGAGGGCTTTTAACGTGACGGTCTGTTGTCAGGAAATATTAGGTCAGTGGAGTTTGTCCTACTTCATCCCCAGCGTTTACTCATCATCGGGCTCATGGTGTTTGACTTAAAGCTTAATTCCGTCTGGTTTGGCTGTCAGATTAACACTGATAAGTTAGCATTGTCGCTGGGATTCTAAGATACGCACCAATACCACAAATAAACAGAACCCAGTTTTAGCTAACTTTTTGTGTCTTTTAGAAAGTAAAAATTTACAGTATCTTCGTTATTTTGGGATAACACTTTCTTAGTTTGAACAGATTTTAGTTCAGAGACAATTTTGCAGATTGAAACCTCTCCAGCTGACTAACCTTTTATTTTGTAGAAGGTGGGGTAGCTGAATGGTCTAGGTGGAAGGCATTTACTGCTGGCGATTCGGTGCTTAACTCTCAGGATCTAGGGTCGGATTACGGGACGGGTTTCAACCTGCAAAATTTTCTGAAATAGAATCTGTTCAAACCAAGAAAGTGTTGTAGCAAAATAACGGAAATACTGTATAACCCAGTTTTGTCAACAATATAAAACAGTCTGTAAAGACATTTAGTTTTCTGTAATCACAGTAATTGGGGATAACATGCATTAGGTCGGTATCAGTGTACAACCATATGTACTTCTGTATGCTAAATAAAAGGAAAACGTGTAAGTCGCTTAAAGTACAGATATGTAAAGTTAGGGTTATATTTGGCGAAGATTAAAATGTTGTTTGCCAGACCGCTACATGGATCAAAACAGAATCCATGGCTGGAATTCATATCGTTGTAGTTTTTTGACACTGGAACACAAAATAATGTGTCTATTTAGTACATTTTCCATTGAAAACTTTAAACATAAAATCTTTCAATTCATTGTAGGATATATCTGAGATATCAGAATGTGGGTGAACATAGTAATAGTTGAGTATGGTGAGGGTGTAAATATGGCGATTCTATTGAGCGACCCGAAGATATCAAATTTATGAGACGAGAGTAGTAAATTTCATGTATTCATCGTTGGAGGCTGTATACACTGGCAAATACTTATTTATGGGATAACTGGAAATATCCTATAAATGAATTAACTTTAGTGTAATACACAAAATGAAGCAATGGAGATAAACCCGATTTTCCGGTCCAGTTTTGAACCATAATTTCGGGAGACCGTCTACACGTTTCCAGGACATCGACCTCGGGAACATGTCTCGTTAAACGTAACTGTTTTTTGTAATTAGAATGGGTATTTCGAGAAGCAATTAGTTAGCATCGTGGTATAAGTAACATTACAACCGTGTGGCGTGACAAGTAATACACAGCACGAGATAATGAGGAGGGATGTGAAAACTGTCAGTCCTGTCGGGCCATTAAAAGACCGGCTTATGGTATAACATTATGTTTAACTATGGCTTAATAGAAACCTAGATAGAAGTAGATGATTGTTAATATGGATCGAAAAGTTCTTCCTTTGTAAATTGCAGTCTCGCTATGGGATTTCCACATAAATTTAATCACAGATTTCCATCTGTAATTCAATTCATGAGTTGGAGGCTCGTTAAATCACATAATCACTAACAATTTGGGTGTCTTAGAGGACACCCGAAAATCAGAAGTGCATGTTTGAATTCAATTTAGGAAAATAATTGGTGTTGTGAGTTGAAGAAAGCTAATGTAGTCAATATATAACTATGAGAGACTGGATCGGAGTTTAACACCCTCAATGTTTGTTTTCCCGTGTAGGTGGCATACAGTTTAAAAACACACTAACATAATCATTAAATGTGATGAGTGGGCTATATATGGAGATGAGTGTTCTTTTAAGTCCCACAGTAACCATATGAGGTGATCATGAGATGTAACTTTGTTTCGCGGGCACGGTTTTAAACGGAGGTTTTTTGAGTTCCTGAGTATTTAGTAAAGCATTGAAAGAAGATGAGAATCCGTTGTGCTGTCACTGTGTTACTTAGAGACAATTATTACTTTTGTCTGGGCTTTTTGGAGGACCTTTTGTCTTTATTGATTTTCTTTCTGGGTAATACCTTACATTGACCATTATTCGCCTAACTTTCTTCGAAGCCCAGCTAACCACGGCATAATTGACATTTCTGTTTTTATTTGAGACGCTCTATATTATTTGTGGTGTGTGTATAAACTTACGTTGTATCGAAATTTCGTCCTACAATAAACCGGCCTTCGATCACCTGAGATGTTTCAGTCTACAGTGACCATAACAACTTTTTATTTCGAATTCCTTCGTTTCAAATACAATTTTTTTTTTTTCATATACCCATTTGAAATTTATTTCATGGGAAAAGAATCATTTCTTTTCTAAACTACTTTTCGAAAACAACTTCTGCCATAACGCTCATTGATTCATCAGGCAATCCAGGTTAATTTATGTAGCATTGGCAAATTTTCAGTAAAATAAATCCGTCACTATAATAGTGAAATTTTTGGATTCAGTTTCCATAAGACCTACATGATACGAACAGTTTGATGTTTCAACTGATTGATATAGGCCTGACCTATAGACACAAAAAATATTCACTGACCTTGTTTTATTCAACGTGTTATTTACATAATAACTCTTTGGTTTTCTTTTCTTTCTCTGTTGTAGTTTTCTACCATCTCGAGTAAACGGATCAATACAGACTAATTATTAAATCTGTGTGTTGTTGGTTAAACGTGCTGTCTAATCTGCCGAGAGTGACGACAGTACATCAGTTGTCGTTTCAGTGAAACACCAGTGAGTCCAACGTCATACTACACTTCAACAAATATAATTTTTTATATTGAATTTTGAATAACTTGCTTATGAGTTTAGACTAACCCTTCCTAAAATAAAAAAAAAATATCGAATCCCCGTCGCACTTATGTATCCAAAAATAGAGCTGTACATATTGTCACTTATCTGATGTTCTTTAAGTGGCATTTAGAAGTTGGGTAACATAAAACTAATAAGAGATTCATATGGATAACAACTTCTTGATATATTTTGTTGTCGTTCTTGGAGACTGAGGTTTTGTGTTCTTTTATTCTTACATTGACTGGTCGAACAGATTCCCCGATGTATGATTGGGTGCAGCTGCAGTCTATCTTGTAAATTACTCCTTTTGGGTGATCTTTTGTGCTGGTTGGCCGTCTTCCATTGGGTTTTAATTTTTTTTTAAATGTTTCTCCTGTGCTAAATATAGTTTTGACTGGATCCTGTGTCTCAAGAAGCCTGGCTACCCTATGTATGGGAGTTTTATAATTATAGGGGAATCGGAATGTTGGTTGCCAGATGTTGGTTTTGGTTGTAGACTCTTGCTGATGATTTTCTCTACCGCGTCTTTAGGATACTGGTTGTAGGTTGTGAAGACGTATCTAAGATGGTCAAGTTCAGGTTTGGGATATTCGGAGTTGATGTTGATTGCTCATTTAGTTAAAGTGTTGATAATGCCTGATTTCGTACTGTTCGGGTTATTAGACTGGGCGTGGATGTATTGGTCAGAGTGGGTCGGTTTTCGGTAGACACTACCAGGAAACCTACAACCAGTATCATTGATAAAAGTCAATGACTATCCTTGGTTTTTATATATTCAGTCAACTCCTTCAATATTACAGTGACTCTGTGTACCAAATACACGGCGCCAATACATAAACAACAGTATTAGGTTGTACCTGGGGCGCTGTTTCTTTAGTTCTAATGGATCTAGTCCAGGTGGAAAACACTCCTCATTTGTGTTGATTGCATTCAATGCGAATCTACGTCATGTCTGTGAAAATGGGTTAAACGTACCGCTTCACCTAATTTCTTAATTCGGTGAGCAGAGAAATCGGAGGATTAGGTCACACGGGGCTCCGGGTAAACGTAAGGAGCTGTCGTTGCCACGTCTGAATAATGTCTTTGCACTATGACAGGTCTTCCTATGATCCGTCTTAAGTATATTTCCACATCACACAAAAACGGCATCGATATTTGTCCCGTGAGTTATACAGGGCAAGGGTCTCACCAGGATTTCGATCAGCAGTGCCCTACACTGATTATCAAAATACCCTTGATCCACAAAACCATTCAAGAGTTTCGATGCACACACTACAGTGTATATCGAATCACGATAAACGGCATACAAAAGCTAAATATATTTCCAAAGGTGAAGTGCTGTAAAATTATGGGTTTTTCTGTGTTTTTTGTTTTTTCGTTATTCCAACTTATGCGATGTCAACTAATGAGAACAATACAATTTGACACCAGTTTAACACAAATGGTTGTTGGTGTTTCGTTTGGTCTCTATTTAATCGCAATACATACATCGAATTAACATTGCTTAATGTTTAACACGACTTCCACCTGGAACAGAATTAATGAACATCTGTTGGTAAATAAACCTTATAGGTATCACGAAACTCTTTGTGAAGAAGTGATCATACCGGTGAATAATTGTTTTTCGTATTTTTATTATAGACTATGTAACAAAGGCGATTTGTGGAAGAATAAATACAGTACAAGTTGATGACTTTTTTAATTAAAGAATACCCGTTTTATATTTCGCTTCATTTTAACAAAGTTTCGATTAAAAGAACCCAGTTATACTTCTGTTTCAAAAGTATTCCCATGTTACACCATGGCTTAGTGAACTGGGCATGAGAAAGATGAGTGCGACGAAGGGTTTGCCGATGCAGGCCTAAATTTCAGCTCGGTTCCTTTGAAGGAATATTGTTCCAGCCACGGCCTCCACTGCAGTCCGCCTCCCTGGAAATGAAGATTAAACTTTACAGTCTTCAGAAACGGGAACGTAAACTTCAGGATTCCAATATGCTTCGATCAAATTTACTTCCTCAGGGGAAACGCTTACTGATAGTGAGGCCAGTGAGGGAGCGGGTGAGCCATGGCCCTGTAGAATTCTCCCTCGGCTTCCTCAGTTGATCATAAGAGGCGAGAAAAGAGGTTGCTTGCTGTTGCCCTGGTGTTCGCAGAGTTAAAGGGTAACGGGAAGCAGATTTGTTTGTGATGTTCTGTATTTGTGTCCGTCGTCATATAAGTGAAATACCCTTGAGTACGACGTTAAACCCCAATCAAACAAACAAGCAAACAAACTGATAGTGAGTAAAATATACATATCCAAATCTTTACAATAAAATATAGTTAACAGGTTTCCATCCGTTGTTCAAAGCGTCACCTATCTTAATACCTTTACGGATAATTTATTCTGGGCAGATTAGGTAAATTATACAATACTTACAGCAGGAACAGGACCAGCTGGTTGATATACTCCATTTGGATTGGCAGAGAAACACTCACCAAACCACCAGCCAGAGTTAAAGTCTTTGGCACAATGTCGTGAGTGGGAGGCATCATTGTCCATGTCTGAAGTTGAAAAGCATCTGTTGTTGTGATACTGAGGGCCCCTGTAAACACAAACCATATTTCTTCTTGTCATTTAGTATGCATGATCCTTTCCGGCTCAAAATTTCTCTGGCCTAGCCATACATTTGTCAAAAAACACAAAAACAAGAAAACACATCATTGCAGAAGCGCTATAGGATCGAAATAACATCAGTTCTTTTTTTAAATGAATGAGTCTATGAGATACACGATTACCCTAACATCAGGCGTTGAGGAAGTATTTGACTGGGCGGATAAGCATAATTGGAGCAAGCCTAGTTTGTACGGAACTTCTCATGCAGTTCTCTGTCGATGGATTTTATGATTGATGTGAAATAATTTCTTTGCATTTAATCCGCTTTGACATGAGGGAAATATCCTTGAGCACCGTATGTTTACTGTATTGTTGACAGCGGCAATCGGTAAATGTTACTTGTCTTTTTTTTATAGGTCAAACCATACATTGGTTAGTAACAAACTCATGAAAAGTTCCACAAATGTATTACGAAAAGGAAAAATGAACTAAACAATAAATAACTTTCGCAATATATAAAATTTGGAGGCAAGCACATTTTCTTTCTCTATAGAAATATAAAATCTATCAAGTTATTTCGTTGGTTTGTTTGCCAATTCAATAAGAGCGTGTTGTTTAGGCCTTATATTGCATATCGCTTAAGTTGAAAATATAGATACTTCAATTATAACTATGTTAAGCATTTCACGTAGGTTTAACAAGATGTCCAAGTCACGTTAAGACTGTTCCTGCATTAACAGAGAGCAAATCATAGCAGTGTTGCCGTTGAGTGTGTCCCTCTTCGCGGAGTACCTACCCACTTCCTGTGATTAGAGCGTCCCCTGCATTCCCGTCGTAACTAGCTACACTCAATCTGTACAAATCGGATGCTGGACCAACTGAAAAGAAATCATATTCGGCCCAACGGGCTGCTCCTGACCAACTACATATGTCTACCCTCAGTTTCTGCTTATTGTCCTTGGTAAACTCGTGCAACAAATCATTTCCTGGTAAAAATCAACAATAAAACAAACAGGAATACATTTAATTCCTACACTAAAAAAAACAACAACAACAAGAAATGTATCTCCGACACCCAACAACAACAACAAATATAATAGTCCGCTGATTTATCGAGGTCGAGGTCAAATTAATTTCGGTAGAAAGTGTCTGGGCACACCAAACAAGCCATAGAAAAATACTGATGTTTAGAATGTTGGATTAGCAAATTCAGAAACAAACAATTACCCCGCCAGATGTCAGTTTATTTCGGTTAATACTATATGTTAACTGTTTCTTATTAACCATCTGAGTGTAGGCCTAAGGGTTGTCATCGTGGTAAACTTCAATTGATAACCGGCAACGCTTATACAAAATCTTACCCATCCAAAACTCTTGTCCAAGGGTGCCAAATCCGGTTCTGTATTTGGCATAGGGTTGGTTGAAGTTGATATATCCATTGTATCGTCTGGAACAGTCGAAATCATAAAACGGGCATTTTCAAGATATTTAGTCTTTGGCTACCTTGTGTTCACTATAAAGGTGGAACATTTGCTGTTGATTGTAAAAAACAACATTGCTTGTTGACACCATAGTTTTTGTAAATGCAGCCTGTATAGCAGAGCATTTTGATAGTCACAGTGTCTTTTGTACATGGTAAAATAGTTTAGTTTTGTATGTTTTTATACCTTACTTTCAGCGAACACTTGGTGAATGAATCGCGTTTGTAATTAATCCGTTAATGGTAGATACTGCCTAGTCTCATAATATTATGCACAGCCATGCAAAATTATTATTATCCAAAATATTCGTGGTGAGAATCACATTATAAAAATTAGCTCTATTTGGCTGTTCATCAGAATTTATCTAAACATTACGCTCCTCGAATATTTAAAAACATAATAGTAACACACTTTTGGAAAACAATCCAGCCGCCACCGTCCGTGTTCATATCACAGCGCATGCTCACTACGTTTCCGTCTGGAGACAGCACTTCGTAGATCCCATCAGTCGTGATGTTATAAATGCTTCTTAGATCCCAGCAGTCGCGTGCTTGAGGCCTGGTCGTCGTTGGTGGAACTAAGGTGAGATAATTCCGTTATGATAATACAACAATTATACAACTAATTTGGGAGTTTTACATAAGGTTTTACATAAGTCACATTAGTTTTTTTTTACCAATATGACAGGCTGCCATATAGCCGTCCTCGAAGCCATTTGCAACAAATGAAACCGAGACAGAAATCAAGATATAATTAAAACATAAACAGCACAAATAGGAGGTGAGAATTTTAAATAACATTCTTGGTCAAACTTGGAAAATGTTACGACATGTACTGTAATAAGTGATTTTTTTCCAAGTAAAAACTAAACAAATTTAAATTGCATGAAATTATTAAAAAATTTTTGATGACACTCATGATATTTGTTTCCAGTCCCTGCCCGCAAGTCCTCCCTTTGAACCCCTTATTTAGTGAAATAGCTTCACAAATTAAGAACATTAAACTTACCGGTTGTTTGTGGTCTCTCAGTGGTGCTGTTCTGATAAAGGAAAAAGTAATGGAATAAAATGTCAGCTTGATAAATCTATAAAGGCAAGTTGTTACTGACTTTCATCTTTAACTCAAACGAGGACAAAAATGTCTTAATGTAAAAAAAAAATTGTTTAATGATAAGGTATATCGAGAAGAACTGTTCCATGTTATGAGAAAGTAAGGGTGCAATGTTTCATTCCCATAAATAATGAATGAGTTCATTTATGTTTCACTATGACAAGTACCTGGTAAATTGAACATGCGCCGTGGTTACATCCGGCTTTATCACAACACTCGTGGCATGGCTGTGATGGACCAGGAACGAATTTAACTGATCGACGTTTGCCGATAATCTCCTCCTCCAATAATGTGCACACCTGAATAAAATTCGATATAGTTGGACCATTAATTTTGTTTTGATATAACACATTCTAAGTTTGAACAGATTCTAGCTTACTAAATGTATAAGTTAAACCCCGTCCAGTGACCCAATGAGTTGAACACTGAATCACCAGTGGTACATGCCACCAAAATCACTCAGTCTTTTGACCTTTGTTCTGCGACTGTTCCGGACTAGAATCTGTTCAAACTAAACAGACAGGAACAAACTGTTACCACTCACTTCCTGAAAACCAAAACTCGTTCATATCTGATACAGTTTAACATTTCCGAGCGTTTTGTGGGTTTTTAGTTTACTGTTTAATGGATAAGGGTATTTCAATTACCTTACAACGACGATGTAGGCCAATAACTTACAGCAACCACAACCCAAACATACACTGTCACGTGTCCTGATATGTTAGAAAATTAATCATCTTCCAAATCTCAGTAGAGTTTACTCGACATGTACTGTTTTTAGTCCGAGGATATTGGTTTGGTTGAAATATCACACATGAGGAAATACGATGGTGTTTTACAAAACTATTTTAGTTTTTTTGTGAAAGGCAAAAATTATGTGTGTGAGACAGAAAGTCTTCCAAATACTCCTGTCTATCAGATAAATCATTGTAAAATACAGAAATTTAGTTTATAACTCACTGCTCCAGTTGTAAAATGTTGTTCAACTTGTCATTTAGATAAAAAAAAAATATATATTTATACCTCGTGTAATTGTGTATTGATTAATTCCAATTCGTTTTCTACCTGGCAAATGACATTTTTGAGAAAAGAGCACAAACTCCATCTGGTATTTGCAATTACAGGTCTATGTAGGAAGACTAACACATACATCTAGTAGAAGCTTTAAGTTATTGAAGTTTACACAATCAGCGTATATGTACTGTACGTTCCGGAACACCAACTAACAGAATCATAAATAAGGTCTTAAAAAAGTATGCCAAGATAAAACAAAAACAGAGAAGTAATTGGTCAACTGGTCTGAAAAAAATGTATGTGATCAAAGGCCTAACAAAACATAGCGCAGACCAATGAAACCGGATCTTGATTATGAATTAATTTGTTTAACCAACTTAAACTGGAGAGCAACTGCCTTTTGTGAAAAAAAAAAAAATCAAATTTAAATAACCAAGAAATAAATCGGCAAATGCAGTAACTTCTTTGCCCAGTGTTGTTGTCAGGATAAACATTATAGTATAAACTCTAAAGGATTAACATTATAGTATACACACTATAGGATTAACATTGGAGGATAGCATAAGATAATAATGGTTAGAGGATAAACATTCAAGAATACACTTAATAGAACCAACATTAAAGCATAAACATTGGATGATAAGCTTATACGTCAAAATATTTACAGTCGAGGATAAACATTAGAGGATAAATATTATAGGATAAAAATTAGATGATAAACATAAATAATACACATTAGATGATAATGACCGACACTGTAAGCAAAAGCAGCAGTTTCTCTCTTCCATCACAAAATAATATTGAATAACTGTATAAATTGGTGTAGAAAAGTGTTATTTACCTCTTGTCTGACACATCCCATGTTATAAATTATGTTAGGCGACCCAGACGACTTTTCAGCGTAACATACCTGAAACCAATAACGATGTTAATCGTTTAGGATATATAAAATCTGCAATATACAAAATCTCTGTGTTATATTGCCATAAAGAGAGCATATTTGTTTGGATGTTTAATGAAGCTGTGTTTGGAAAATTAAAAACCAACCATGTGAAATATATTTATCAAATATCATCACAGCAAAAAGGCGACTTCTGAGACAAAGCTGTGACGTCTTAATTCTACTATAGAAGGTAACACAAATGGGTCCAGCTTGATGGGTCCAGCTGACCTACATTCATTGTTGGAGCGTGCATGAATAAATCATTAACCAACATTTTATCTAATTTTCAGATTCATTTAAGATTTCATTTAAGAACATGATTAAATGTTTGACAAGAACAGGCGTTAAATAAAAACAGAATTTTGATACATTCAGATATGTCTGTGTTTGTTCTTTCACTGTTCCTCCCTCTATGATAATTGAAATCGAATGTTTTTTTGTGATAATCTGTTGGATTCTTCATTAATCCTAGGTTACAAAGGGAGAATTGTTTGTATTAATGCCGAAAATTCTCAAACGTTAAACTTTACAGTGTAGGAAACTTTACAGTGTAGGAAACTTTACGGTGTAGGAAATGGATTGGCTTTCTCCGTAATCACCGAGATAACGGTAAGTGCAAGGAATTGTGATTGGTTTTGGTTTCCTCTTTGGATTATTTCAAGCCCATGACCAATTCATTTGTATTTGGAGTAATGTAAGAGATGTACAGTAAACAGAAAACAAAGCCCCATAACCACAACTAACATGGAAACTTGTATTTTGTGTTACATTTTGCCTAAATCCATAACCGTATTTGGAGAATATCAGAAATTGGTTAAAGTAAATGCCCGGATTTACTTTAACGTATAAAGGCGAAATAATATAAAGCATTCAACAAGTGCAGCAATCTATGAAGCTTTTACATAAATTATTTACATAAATTAAAAAAGTTTCTTATTATCGTTAATCTGACCTTTCCAGGGCTGCAATATGCTAGATGGGGACAGCTTACAGTTGACGGCACACCGGAGCATTCTAAACACGGCACACCTGGCGGTGGAGCTGTAAACAAATACATGGAGTCATTAAGTGCAACAAACACCAATATATGGATACAAAAAAAAACAGCCAGAGGGACACAAAACTTAGACGGTTTTCAGAAATATCTTCCACAAATTTACGATTTTAGAGGATGAATCATACGTACTTATTATAATACGTAATACAAATACGTCGGACACAGATCCGCTTCTTGTTGAACTCACCAGTTCCATTAGTACAGATGTTGTTGTTGCACAAATCGTCTGTGCAGCAGGATTGACAAAGCCGCAGATCGAGTCTTTTAACAACATCATTCTGACTGTCGCATTGCTGAAAAACACAGTTTTTAATTGGATTATATAAGTCGTGCCTTAATATGCTTCTCGTCAACTAAATGAATATGGTGGTAGAAAGAGGATGAGAACATTTCGTTTCTTTTATTTTTACTTAAGCCGTGAAAAGTGAAAAACTTTACCTGCGTAGTTCTGCAGCCAAATGAGAAGGCTTGAGATCCGTTGCTGTAGAGAAAATGTTCAGCGAAGCAACTCTGGAACACAATCGTAAGAGATCAAGTAAGTTTCAAATGTGTGACATAAAAAGCGCTCGGCTTAAAACGGTTAATCAACAAGACACAATTAATCAACAAAACTGGTACAATCTTGCAGTAAATCTTCATTTTGGTTACAACGATATCAACCAGCTGCTTGGTAACACAAGAATCTCAAAAATATCCTCGTGAAAATTTACATGCAAATTGACTGACTTTGGGGGTTTGTTTTTACAACTTCTAAGTGTT
Organism: Mopalia muscosa; assembly: GCA_031763545.1. NCBI lineage: Eukaryota > Metazoa > Mollusca > Polyplacophora > Chitonida > Mopaliidae > Mopalia > Mopalia muscosa. Next base: position 11,791 of record JARFOD010123456.1, read on the forward strand.
TATATGAAAACCCATATCAAAGACTCCGAACCGTTGGCTACTACAGTCATTCTAGATTAGGAAGTAAGTAACTCATTTTCGGACAGGAACTTCCCTTCCCTGAACTTATTTCTATCCCATGACCGAGTATGAAAGGGAAAAGAATCATAAGTAGGGTAGACAAAATCTGGAAAGAGGAAATATTCATGTATAAAATGTAACCTCTCGGTTGTCAGAAAGCATGTAAATCACAAAAATAACCAATGGGAAGGCATAATCTTTTGTGTATTCTGTAGTGAGAAACGAATTTATTCAGGTTTGTGTACTCCGTGCTGATTGGTTGAACAGATAAAATAGCGGTTTATGGTGCACTGTTGAAGTGTTTATCGTGAACGCCTATGGGTTGATTTAATATTGCTGCTCATATGTTAGAGTTAAATAATTCGGCAAACATATAGGCTATTTATTTACATTTAGCTAAAATGTAAATACACAGTAGCTGTAATCCTGTGACCCTACATAAGACCACTTCGCACGCACATTGTGATACATTAAGTCAGAACTTCCATAGTGAATAAACAAGTTATTTGTAATCTTATACAAAAGACGCTTTATTTAAAGTTCTCAATAGCTGAGCAAAATTCTGTTTTCATCGGCTATAGTATATTATAGTTACAAGATGTAGCTGAATGAAATATGAAGAAAAGTCTCTTGTATAATAATGTTTCAAAATATTTATGTGACTTTGTTATTCAAGGATGGGCTATTCCAGGAAACAATAATGGAACATTTTCACAATCAGACATTCAATATCTTTGCGACCTAGTAATGAAGGACACATGTTTGTCATGTCTCCAGTGTTGTGTAAAGGCAAACATTGACATTTTCTAAACACACGTGTACGTTATAGAAGAAACAACTCATACACAAAGAGTAAATATATGATGAAATTTAAAAAAAAAATGAAAATACGCAATTTGATTCTACTACGGCCCAGAGTAATTTAATGGTGTGTTTTAAATGGTGGTTGAAGGTTAAGACATGCCCATCCACACAGATCCCCATGGAAAGAAAAAGAACGCACTTTAGTAGTAAACACTTAAACTCGGACAATTGAGTACAATCGGTTAAGTTAAACACCAGATGTATGGATAGCAAATACCAACCGGAGAATCAAACGAACTACACCATCCCAACAATCTGGGGTTTTTTTATAATTGACTGATTATTCCATGACCAGTTTTTATCAATAGCATTGAACCAGTGAGACCAACAGAATATAGGTCTGTTGAATTGATGTTTGATTGAACGACGCCTTGGTCAGAGTGTATCAATTGCACCGGATCAGTGGGAGCCTTACCTCCCAAGCCCAGCATTCTTTCACAGTTAGACAATCATGTGGATCACCAACAGCCGCACAATCCAGGCACAGTGGACCTCGAGCTGAAACAAATTAAGTTCACCTGAAAAAAGGCTTTTACAATAATTGCAATTTAGAAATCAAGGAAACTGTAGTCAAAGGTACTGTAGAATTTACACACAGCACCTGAATGAGAAAGACATGAAGTCCCTTTATATTTCAAGTGTTTGATCAAAAATAAGAATATGACTTTTTTTAAAACCAAAACTGTTTGTTTTTCTTGACATGCATGGCTGCCATGGCCATCTTCGTATGTTAACATGCTGCAGAAGAATAAAGGAAAAGCCGTACATACACCACAGAACACTGTGCTATCAAGTCGTAAGTAAGTAAAAGGGTGAACAAGTTGACCATTTTATTCCGACACAAGCTGATTTAGATAAGCCAACTTACCGTCAGCCTTCACCAAAAGCGCTCCTACGGAATAAGAAAACAAAAGGCAGATTGGAAAAGGTTGTGTTTCATTCTTTGTAAATCGGCCATTAAATTTTCCGTCAAACTTTACGATTTGCTCAGGCATGGCTTAAAAAAGCTGTAGTGAAGTCTCTTCTTATATTATCAAAATGGAGTTGATTGTTTGGTCGATGTCAGTTTAGTACAGTTTGCTGATAACATGTGCAATGTTTCTAGTGTAAAGAATCCCTCCAAAATAAACATGCTCCAATTGAATTCGATTGCAGTGTTTTGCAATGTGTTATTAAATTGATCTCTACCTACCAACAAGGGCAAACAGCAAACCAATCTCCATAACAAAACACGTCTTAAAAAACCAAATCATCCAGAACTACTAGCTACTGGATCACATAAGTGATCTTTTAATATATTATCTTATCAATCAAGGCCAAACGTAAAGTAGCAGGAGCTATGGTTCACACTAAATCTCTGTAAAAGGTTAACGAGTGCCAGCTATGAAGATAAGCATAACTTAAACACTTGAATATTAACAATCCCCAAGGCTATGTGACACCTGAACAGTTTACATTTGGTCTGTTAAGATTAAGGGTAGAATAAAAGACATGAAAAACTTTAACATGGTAATAGGAAAGCTACTGTATAACTTTTAAAAGCCCTACGGTAATGTGTGTATCGTTGTCTCTCAGGACGACCTTGTTTAGAAGGGTCAGTCGTAATTATTATC
>JARFOD010123467.1:0-14327 GCA_031763545.1 Mopalia muscosa
ACCATGTAGGGAAGCTTTGAATAAAATATTAATATGATTGGAGTAGCAGTTGCTGAGATATAGTGATAACAAGAATTGTTATGGGACGGACGGACGGACCACAGAGAGTGATAAGAATAGCCCACAGTCAGAATGACTGTGGGCTAAAAATTGGGAATGACAGTTTCTTTGACAAATTAATCACCGAGCTGATTAGTTTTCTTTAGAACCGATACAGATGATAAATATAGAAATTGGGACTTCCTATGTTTATATTTCTTAACAATAATCACTGGGACAGGGATGTCGATTAATGAAAAGAAGAAGAAAAAAAAAACAGGTGAACTCCCCGAGACAAATTTCTTCATAGATCTTTGTCTCGAGTGGTTATGTACAACCAGAAGTCTATTGGTAGACTTCTGGTACAACCTATTCAAACAAATATGTACATCAATAATTTTTGTGTCTTTTAGACCAAAATATCGATAATAATATAATTCTGTAAATGGTAAAGAAAATGTGATAAATATTAAGCGAACAATTTATTTTGCATTGGTTAGGAAGAGACCAACTGCAAACTGGTATTTCAAAGAAATATAAACTTTCCAATGAATATATATGCTTAGCAGAATCAGAGTGCAAGTTGTCTAATACAGAGGGAGTTCCGCCTATCAGAGATCTTCTATAATTCAGTTTTGATATCATTTACACACAATACTCAAGTTAAATAATATACTATAGATGTGACAATCTGTAAATAGTGTCTGAAAAAGTCGTGATATCGAATTTGTATTCGGTCTTTTTTTAACCTGTTACCGGACACCAATAGGTTTCCGTACAATGGTAATCCACTCCAAAGCCGAAATAGCTAGGCGTGTCGCGTGTTGGGTGTTTAAAATACTTAACCCGTATTTATTGGTCTACATCTTTTAGATTCGATCAATCAAGCTCTCTATAGATGGATACAAAATCGATCCAAATGGTCGTCTCTATGTCACGTTTCTAATAATAGAACAGGTCAAGGTGACCCGATAGAAAGAAATCAATTCGTGCTGAAATCGCGTGTGTATATGTAACACCGTTAATTTCCACTTGCAGGTAAACAAGTATAAACGGTATTCGTCATCCCAGGTAATTTACCTATAGACATCCAGTTAAGGATTATTCCGACTTTTTTTTGACTCAATATTTCAGAATTTACCCACATGCGTGGTGCATTACAATTGGTAAAACTTTAGTTCTTACGTTTTGATGGTTCAGAGGAATTCTCCTATTGGACGTAATTGCCAAGACGACGCACTGTTTTCACCGCTGGACGCCATGTTAATTACGTTCAACGCAGGTTATGCATGTTTCGTAAGACTGATCCCTAGTGTATCATTAACATTGGGGGGATAAACTTACATGAAGCCGATCTGTTTAAGATGTCTTTCGAGTGCGTCTTGTGGTTTTCATTTTCTCTTTGTGGTTTGCTAGTGGCGTTGCAGTGGAGTGGTCACCACGCCGTCATTTGAGTAAAAGAACTTAAGTAAAGCGAAAAGACAACAAATAAATCCATTAGTTCCACTGATAATTTTAACATAGTACACAAGAAGTGCAACTCCGAAGAATGAAACACTCATTTTGACTGAATATTTCGGCTTTATTTTGCCATCATCAGCAGTTAACGATGCTGACGATGGCAAAATAAAGTCTTTTATTCTTCGGAGTTGCACTTCTTGTGTACAACAAATAAACGAACATGATAAATGGTGCGAACAACGTACGTGATTATGATAAACTCCTCATGCAATTATGTTTCTATAGACATTGACACAAATACAATGCATTGTCTACGTTAAGTTTCAGTTCACAGTGTACTTCGATCGCTTTTATACCGATAATTGGAATGTTGACAAAAACACCCCTTAAGTAGGCCAATACCTGTACAATACATTTAATAACAACACAATTTGATTCGCTTGATGAATATGTTACAGTGTGTTCACCTGATTACTGTGTTTAAGGGTACACGCTATGGCATCATGCTTATACGTGAGGACAATGCTGGCAGGTAATTGGCATATATAGGAAAAATAAAATGAAACCTGTCAAATCATTTTAAAAGACCCGATCCTTATATCTGTACCGGTACACAGCAGAATTCCTGCTGTCTTCAACACAGCGGATATTTGAATTTATGTTAGTAGGAAGGTAGAAAGGTAGAAAAAGGTAGAAAAATCAGAAGGCTTCAACAATGTAAAGGAACCGCTCTAACTGATCCGTTTACTTCCATTTTGTATCTCCCTATTTACTGATCAATGGGTGCATTTGAGCAGATGTCTACTGGTTGAAAAAATATCTAATTACCTTTGACCCAGATCTTCATGTGAAGTCACATTTTGTAACCATCAAGTACCATCTAGTTTTTCAACGCAAACTGGACACTTTGGGATAAACCCGCACCATTACTTTCTTGTCAGGAATGGACGAAGGTCCTCTCCCTTTACAATTAGCTAAAGGTGCATACAGATTTAAAGTTTATAATTTGTTGGTTTTTTGTTTGATTTGGGTGACTGGTATCTTTAAAAATGCAATTGGATTGATGTACAGCTGAATGACAGCACAACATAGTCCTGGTGCATTTAAACAGCTGTAATTTGTCTTGCTACGACCACACCTTATACGCTGAATTAACGGGTATCACTACATGCAGACATTTAAAGTGGCGCTAGGTTTATGAACAAGCGGGCTGTACGTAAGGCATGGAGGTAAGACTGCGACGGTTTTAATCAAGTGGTGAAGTCTTTGTCTGATTGATTGTTTTGCGTTTAACGCCGCTCTTAAGGCTATCTCATTTCTAATATAACGGCGATATATTCCAACAATAATTGACACTAGCGATTCATCCAATCCAAAAAGGTACCATGATTGAGTTTCAAGGCCATTCTTGGCCATTTGTAAGTTCATTTCAAGTGAATAAATGACGCGATATCAATTATTGATAACAAAAGTAAGAGATCTTACTATCATTCACTATTGAAAAGTAACTTTTATTGTTTCAAAGTATAAAGAAAGCAATTTAAAAAGCAAAATTATCCTGGATGGGCATAACTAAAAACAGGTCCATAAATACTGATTAATTGATTAGTGTTTTACCCCTTACTAAAGGGTATTTCACCTATACGACATCGGTGTATTCCAACAATAATCGACACGATACAAATTGCTCCATACATAGATTAGATTCCATAATAATGACCCGTATGCTTACTTTTCCTACACAAGTATGATATGCAAACCTGTTATTATATTTACTCCGTTAATGGAGCTTCTTCAAACGAGCGTGAAATTAGGTTTCCAATAAGTCGAAACCATTAACTTTTATCGAATCTGCTTGCTATAGATTCAACCCACCCCTCTCTGATTGGCATGGTTTAATCGTGAATGCCACTAGGCAGGCTCTCTTGAAACAATCTCCAGACTTGGCCGCACTTATAGCATACATAGCCTACCCAAAGAAACTCTGGAGTTATCGGTCTATAACCACGAACCAGTTAAGGATTTGGTGTTAGACTTAGTCAATACCGTCAAAACGGTTGGTATGACCTGAAGTCTTATCAAGCAGAAGTATGAAACCATCCGTTTACCCAGTCTCAACGGCATAATAATGTACAATGTGAGTTTAAGCTACGCCATCTGGCGGATAAAACGTCAAGGTTCTAACTAACTCCTGCGGTTAACAGTTACATTTGCCACCAAATTCCCTAGCCAAGTCTTCTAATAGCACAACATCTGATTGGATGCATAGAAGTCCGTAAGCATCCAATCAATTGCTCGAAAGCAGAGTCCCATTATACAGGACTTATCTGCCAAGGGTTCAAATGCAGAGTAGCTTGGAATAGTAACCCTTGGCTAGAGAAGATGCCTCTCAGGAAAAGACTGGAATTTAAAAATTGTCTTATACAGAGTATGTGAATAGGCGTGTAGTTTTGGCAGATTCCAGAAAAACTCTCAATTATATGTATTTGAATTGATACAGAGAGACAAGTTTACTTGCCTCCACCGGGATTCGAACGCGGGAACTTTGAATTTCAAGCTCAACACTCTGCCGACTGAGCTCCCGAGGCTCACGGCAGAATAAAATCATATATACTTATGTATGTATAGCCAGCCTCCTCTGCTTCTATACGAAGGGCACATAAACAAACTGTGGAAAATACAAATTTACACAGCGCATGAACAGTTCTATCAATACATAACCTCCAATCGTACTCTCCCGAAAGTTTCGTATAATTAACGAGACGCCATCTCTCGTACGCCATGCCATGCCATTGCGCATGAATTTCCGCCAATTGTTGGGGTGAAACTCTATTTTAGAATGAGGTATCCTCAACATGATGTGGCCGTTTGTGTATTTCCATTTTTTGCCAACTACACATCGCCCAGATGTCACCGAACGTTTAAATTATAGATATAGAAATCAAGGATGACTTAAATTTTGTCTTCAAGGAGAATACAACTGGTGTAATTACCATAGAAAGGTACAAACTTTGGTGTCTTATAAACGCCCCGTATAAATAATTAAGATTGTTTATTTATTTGATTAGAGTTTATTGTCATATTCAAGGGTATTTCACTTATATGACGACGGATTGTCCACTTCACACAGCCTTATAACGGTGGAAACCTCGTAAAAACCACACCAGCGATTGCCGGAGCCACAACATGTGACTCGCTCATATTTCTGATGGTCGGCAGACGGACTCAATCCCGTGAACGGTATACATTAAAGCAGATTCAGTTTAGTAAGCGCATACGCTAACACCAATCCACTGCCGCGGTCTAAATGATTAATAAAGGACCTTATCAACGGCACAGGATTATCTACAAGTCCGTTAAATCAAAAAATCGCATCGACCTAAATGATGGCGAAAAACAGAAGAGTGTATTTATGCCCGCACATCAACCAAAAGCCCCGTGTATGATCATTCTCTGGATCCGAAAAACCTGGTCATATAGAAAATTTTCACGGGGCACACGAAAATGGCCCTTTTTTACAGCTGGCCATAGAAGGGTCTTCCTCACTAATCACTGATATACAGCATGAGTCAACATTGCATTTATTGTCCCGGGCTTTTTAAGAGCCTCGACACAGTTCCGACAGCTTCCCACTATGAACTCGCTTTGATGTGCGGAACATCCAATCAAAGATTAATGATGGTAAAGTGCGTCATGATGAAGAACGGAAGCGTCCCTCGATGCTAATAGTCTTTATCGCAGGAGATGTGTCTGTAAATGACACATGGAGATCTCGTGTCCTTAAATTCAATTAACAATATTGTGACAGCTATAAATTTTTTTAAAAAAATCAATAGTTCACAAAGACAGAGATCGGCCTTGGCCGTATATTCTAACAAGGGCTTAACAAGAACTATTATAGTATGACACGTTTTCGTCGCTCGTTTTCACTCATCTTTCCTTATTTACAGCAGAAGGCAATAACATAGCCCTTTCTGTTACAGTTAATGTAATGTGTTTTCATGGAAAAACTAAAACTTGAGATGCGTATTAGCTTTCGCATTTGGTATATACAGTTGCGCATTGATCCCCCCTCCACAGCAGAATGTTAAGACCTATTCTTCCATAAATTTTCCCTAGAAGCAGCAGTCGTATTGTTGACAATATACCAACTCACAGCCTCGTATATATACCACAGGGGATCGGTACTGTAGCGATGTACCGTCGTGAAATTTAACCATTGCAAGTCTACAAATCACACAATATACTTGTCATTCCACTTGTCAGTGCTAGACAAATAGTTTATTTTCAAATCCAAACCCAGAATTGTCATTTTAGTTATATATACTTCTCACATTTGATTGAAACCGTCGCTGTCTTACCTCCATGCCTTAAGTACAGCCCGCTTGGCCATAAACCTAGTGCCATTTTGAATGTATACATGTAGCGATGCACGTTATTTTAGCGTATTTTGTGCGGTCGTAGCATGACAAATAACAACTATATAAATACACGGGAACTATGCTTCGATGCCATTCAGCTGTACATCAATCCAATTGTTTTTAAAAAGATACCAGTCACCAAATCAAACAGATTAGAACGACTAGCAAGTTTAATCATTTTTAAATGAATAAAATTGCTCAATTTTATGTTAACCCTTTCATGCATGGAAAAGATTTTCACATCAGATTTTAGCACCAATTGTTTTTTTCTGATTGATTTTTGACATATAAATGGAAAATCGTCGAAATTTGAAAATCGACTACATATGAATAGAATAGGGTTTGGAAGTGATGGGTACCCAGTTTAGAATTTTGGTGGGGGTAAAGTTTGGTTACTATAGTTACCCGTATACATAGAGGGTTAACCTACGTAACCCATTTGCCATTTTTATGCTCCTTTGTCTTACTGTAAAGGGTGAGCACCTCCGTCACTAACGGTAAGACTTTAATGGTGCGGGTTTATCTCAAAGTTCCGGGTCTGCGTTAAAAAGCTGGATGGTACTTGATGGTTTCAAAACGGCAAGCTCAGAACTTCTCCTTGTTTCTCCAATTTCAACTACAAGCGATGTATCTGGTTAGCTGTGATTGGATAATATCGATGGCCTAGTTCTCAACAAGCCGAATACACAGCCCTTTTTTCATGGGATCACATGACGTGCATCAGAGTGAAAATAACCATACCCAATTCACAAATAAAAAAAGCTGCCTAACAAGCATGTAAAACGGAAATAATATTTAATTCACATGTTCAGAAAAAATAATAATTTCACAACAGATTGACCTCAGCACAAGAAAATTACACAAGCCAGTTTTATATCTCACATTTGTAACCAATTGAATAATGAACAAGCTGCACCATCGAGAAATGCTCTGCCTGGTCCAGGACTGTAACAATTATCACATTTTCTGGTTTGAAGTGTGCTGGTCTATGCTCACTCAGATCACTCACCTCAAATCAGGCCTTCAGGTTTGAGGTGTGTTGGTCTATGCTCACTCAGATCACTCACCTCAAATCAGGCCTTCAGGTTTGAGGTGTGCTGATCTATGCTCACTCAGATCACTCACCTCAAATCAAGCCTTTAGGTTTGAGGTGTACTGGTCTATGCTCACTCAGATCACTCACCTGAAACCAGGCCTTCAGGTTTGAGGTGTGATGGTCTATGCTCACTCAGATCACTCACCTCAAATCAAGCCTTCAGGTTTGAGGTGCTGGTCTGTGCTCGCTTAGATCACTGGCCTCAAATCAGGCCTTCAGGTTTGAAGTGTGATGGTCTATGCTCACTCAGATCACTCACCTCAAATCAGGCCTTCAGGTTTGAGGTGTGCTGGTCTATGCTCGCTCAGATCACTCACCTCAAATCAGGCCTTCAGTTTTAAAATGTGCTGATCTATGCTCACTCAGATCACTGGCCTCAAACCAGGTTTTCAGGTTTAAAGTGTTCTGATCTATGCTCACTCAGATCACTGGCCTCAAATCAGGCCTTTAGGTTTGACGTGTGCTGGCCTATGCTCACTCAGATCACTGATCTCTAATCAGGCCTTCAAGTTTAAAGTGTGCAGATCTATGCTCACTAAGATCACTGGCCTCAAATGAGCCCTTCAGATTTAAAATGTGCTGGTCTATGCTCACTCAGATCACTCACCTCAAAACAGGCCTTCAGGTTTGAGGTGTGCTGGTCTATGCTCACTCAGACCACTGGCCTCAAATCAGGTTTTCAGGTTTAAAGTGTGCTGATCTATGCTCACTCAGATCACTGGCCTCAAATCAGGCCTTCAGGTTTGACGTGTTCTGGTCTATGCTCACTCAGATCACTCACCTCAAATCAGGCCTTCAGGTTTAAAGTGTGCTGATCTATGCTCACTCAGATCACTGGCCTCAAACCAGGTTTTCAGGTTTAAAGTGTGCTGGTCTATGCTCACTCAGATCACTTGCCTCAAATCAGGCCTTCAGGTTTTAGGTGTGCTGGTCTATGCTCACTCAGATCACTCACCTCAAATCAGGCCTGACCTAACTCTGAGATGTTTCAATGAACATGCAATTATGCTCAATAAACTTTAATTGCAGTTCAATTTCAGTTCATTTGTTTATATTGTTTATCTTCATAAAACCTCATAAAAACCACCCCGGCAATTGCCGGAGCCACAATATGTGACTTACTCATATACACTTGATGGTTGACTGGCAGAATCGACCAAGTAAATGGTACATCCAAGCAGGTTCAGTTTAGTAAACGCACATGCTACCACTAAGCCACGCCTGTTGGCCAGCAAGATTTTGAAAGAGCAGCACATTGCAGTATCATAACTGTCCTTTAGCGTTTATTAAAATCCCAATTGTAACTTTATTTTCTTACCACCTTAATTGTTTGGTTGAGGTTTAATGTCTTTCCTAATTTTACTTCACAGTAAGAGAGCACAGGACTTGCAGTCGCAAAACAGTAACACCATAACAGACAGACTTCATCATTGTCAATTAGATCTGAGAGCACCAGGGCAATAAGAAGCTCCCTTCAATCATCTGTTCTCATCACCTTGATGCCAGCATATCTCTAGCCCTTCCAAAATTACTCACATCTTTGGCAGCCATTGTGTATAAATAGGAAATATAAGCTCACTGTGCGATCTCCTTAATCTGTTACAACAGCATCACTTTTCAAAGTTCATGACATTCTTTTATCAAGACATCTGCTTTTCCTTTATAGAATATAGTCTACCTGGGGTTTACAACAAAGACCCTCAGACATTCTTCTATACACAAGTCAATTGATGGCGGATTCAAACTTAAGATGGAGTCTGAAGTTTCCAGACAACAGTTCTAAGAGCATCACTGAATTTCTACCAGCTTCACAAACACAAGGTCAAACCTATGGAGTCTAGTCTAGACTTTCATATCAGGGGCAACACATTCAGTTTGCTGGGTTGACTGGACACAGCACTTCATTTCACAAGGCAGATTTCTCAGTGGTTTCTCTGGTCATTGATAAGAATTAATTTAAGTTCCCACCACAGAGTGTACACAGCCTCAGATCTAATTGACCCAGCCAGGGAAAATCTGCAACAAACAGGTTCAAGGAAAGAACCAAAGAATTTAATTGTTTGATTGGTGTTTAACATCGTACTCAAGGGTATTTCACTTATATGACGACAGATTGTCCACTTCACACTGTAGACACCCTTATTACGGTGGAAAACTGGGAGGAAACCTCTTAAAAACCACCCCTGCTATTGACGGAGCCACAACATGTGACTGGCTCATATACCTGATGGTTGATCCGGTGAACGGTAAATCGAAGCAGGTTTAGTTTAGGAAGCGCACTCGCTACCACTAAGCCACAGCAGGTATTTAACTTGAAGACAATGTTGTGTAAGACACAGCAACCTATGACAAGTCCCTTAGTGAAAAAACATGTATACTGAACCTACCACCAGCAGCTTAGCCAGAAATCATGGTATGGTGTCCAAAATGGCCATTTTGGTTCATCATTCAAATAACTGGGTGTCCACTTTTGACAGTTTTCCTATCTCCTGCATGTTAAAGTTTCTTAAAACAGGGTGTCCAAATGAGTCAATTATTCACTTCAGGGCGTCCATTTGGACGAGATACAGGTGTCTGCCTAAGCCCGTGCCTACCACCCCTGTAGTCTTTATACTGAGTACCAGATAAAACACTATAAACACTTGGTTTTTCATTATCATGCATCTGGCTCAACCAGGGATTGAAACCCTGAACAGAGGTTCCACCAGTATTCAGCTCACCTTTCAATTGGTTCAGTGGTAATGATAAAGCTCCACAGACAGCACACTTCCTGTATGGGACACTCTGACAGCTCAACAAACTTATACAGCAACAACCTGGTGGGTTAACATAAAATAAAACTTTAGTCATTTAACTGCTGAAAAATAAACATTTGGTTTATACTCTTCAATCTTTAAGGGTACTTTAAACAATTAAACAGCACTTTTCACCTGAATTCAACATTATATATGCCCGTACCCCTGGAAAAAATGTAAAAAATTTCCCACCAGATTATACAAATGGCAAATACGGTTCGAAAAAATCATAACATCATGTACTATGGTTTTAACTTTTATGCGGTTTGACATCAATATTGGAGTGAGTTTCATAAAAAAAAATGTAATTAACATTTATTTTTAAACTTTTAAATTTTTTTTTAATATCTCATCAGAAGTAGGATTTCACGAGACTGTGGGTCACATGGTTTTCCAGGGGTGTGTGCCCGAATAAAAAACTATCTGAATTTCCATAATTTTGATTGGATGATTGGTTTTTAAAGCCACGTTCAAGGCTGGCATTACATGTATTGTAGACATATTAAATTATATAGACCAAATTCGAATTCACGCAAAATGGCATTCTTCTCAATTGATAAGAATCTAACTGTTTACAGTCAGAAGATATATTGTCCACCAGATGGAATCAGCTGCAGGCCAGCGTACATACAACTCAATCCCAAACAACCCCCTTGCTGCATGGAATAATTGTACCAAATTTGATTATCTTCTGAGGAGTACTCTTCAAGTTAACAAGTTTTAAGAACAAATTTAGATTAGGCACCAGGTGTCGAAATCTGATAGTGTTTTTCAACTTAACGGCTGGAATTAAAAGAAAATTGGACAGTCAGGCTGGCACAACCTCCCATCATAACACCTCTTCTAAAAAGACAGGGGCACAAAAACACCATACTTTCCAAAACTTAAGTTAAACAGATCCCTACACTGTCCTTTGTAAGTTTACAATATCTTATCCATTTAAGGATACTTTATCCCAGAGCAGACCCGATAAAAAACTTTGAAGTTGAAGACTGTTGACTTTGATGATAAAACTTGACTACATTATTTACAACAGGGGTGTTTTGGCAATCAATTAAATACAGGTAGCTACCTGGAGAGGAATAACTGTCTGTCCGCTTTGCATAATCGCGTATCAAAGGTTTCAGTGTATTGTACATTGGGCACTTATTAACTGGCGCCGCATGTGATTGATTGGTCTTAGCCTGTTCAGAGATTAATCACAGTTTGAATGGAATTCAACTAACATTTGACACAGTCAGCTCTTGTCAATTTTATAGAAAAACTGGTATATTTCACAATATAAATAGATAATTATTTGTGAAACATACATAGAATGACTCCATTCGATATTATAAACAAATTATGAAAAAACAAAATTGAGCTCCTTCAAAGAATTGAGTACGAAAGAGGTAAATCTGTCGTAAAATAAATCAGAAATACATTTTACCAGTTTTCTCAACTTTCATTTTTCAGAGTTTCCTCTAATTTGGAAAATGTCCTCTTCAGGTGTTATTTTACATACAGAACTGATTTCTTTCACATTTCATCTCAACATATAAAACTAAAAAAATTGTCATTCCGCTTTTTCGTATCTTTTTTCACAATAATATTTCAAGAAAATTAAGACAAATAGGGAAAAACTAGTGGGGAGTAGTAATGCTTTGCTTGATTTGAATATTACTTATTATAGTAGACCAACCTAATATTGCTAATATCCCAGTCTTGAAGTCATTAATTACAACATTTATATGTCTTACTTTCAGGAGATGGCCAATAACGAAAATCAAAATAGGTATTTTTATAGTTATAAAAATAGTATTATTAATAATCACATTATTCAATGCCGTCATTGTCTATATTTGATACATATATATATTGTTCCATACACTGTTTTAGCTGTTCGCGTCCCTCGTGAAGAAAGGGGACCGGATACTTATGGAAGAGAATGTCTACCCAGGATGTTTAGCCGCTGTATGTATTCATATAACATTTAACTTGTTTTATATTATAAATGAAATGAGTTAAGTAAATGAGGAGTTTGATACGGACCAGTTACTTTGGTGAAGAACTTTATATATATTTTGAATAATTAAAGTTTCCACGGGGATACTCTCTTTCATTGATATTCTATAATTATGAAGAGCACAATTGAATCTACAGTGAAAGTACACAAAGATTGAGTGTTACACACATTAACTTTATTTTCATTGACATCTCTTCCCACAATTTAAAAAAAATAATAATACAGGTACGTCCTCTTGGAGTTATAACGGTTCCCATTAAAAGCCAGGATGATGGATTAGATGCAGAGGACCTCAAGCGGATATTATCCAAGTGGACTTCCGAAGATGTACGAAAGAACACGAATGGTGTACCAAAATTGCTTTACCTTATTCCGACCGGAAGTAATCCCACAGGACACAATTTATCTCTGCCAAAAAAAGAGAAAATCTACAAACTGGCCAAGGAATACGATTTATTGATTATTGAAGACGATCCCTACTTTTTCCATAATTACGAAGAGGTAAGTAGAATCATTCATCTAGAATAACACAAATCAAATAGACATAAAATATACATGCACTATATAAAGAAGGTAAAACTATCTTTGAGCTTTCGGTCATACTTATGGAAAGAACATATGCTTTTGAAGGAAACATGGATATAAACCCGAGGAGTAAACAGGTTACACGTTATATGCTCACTATTTAAGGGATAGAGATTTACTGATACCTATCCCAAATTCCATGAACGAATAAGCTTATATTATTATTTTTAGGTCCTTGAACAAACTTTTTTTTTTATGAAAATACATATATAAAAGATATATATTCAAATATCTCTCGACATTTATTTTTAGTTATTCCTACGCCATTTTAACATGTACTCCGAGGCGCCTAACAAGGCTTTCAAGTATTGCTTCAGGACTATTTTACGGACGATGTCTAGAATAAACGTTTAAATTTAATCCAATGGTAACAAGCTAGTTGAAAGTAAGAAGGCAATGATGTCTATTTTCTGGAACAACGCAAAAGTCTAAAAGTCACAATGTGCATCGAAATATAAGTGGATTTAATGGAGACATGTATTTATTTTAAAATGCACCGATTCACTGGGAGAGCCTGCTTAGTGTGTAAACAAGTTGCATATGCTACTGAGTTTTAAGACATAAGTATAACTGTTTAGTATGGTCTGATTTTCACGAATATAAGAATATACAAATCTCTGTCATTTTATAAAGCCATACATTAGATAATATGTCTGATCGGTTTCGGTAACTCTCTTTCAGCATTCTTCCCCAAGCTTTCTGTCTCTCGACACGGATGGAAGAGTGATAAGACTTGACTCATTTTCAAAGATTATCTCCCCTGGGTAAGCTTACGTCTGACAGGAGCTATAGGCCCATACAACATCTTATATTGAGATACGTGTTTTTTTATTCGTATAAAAATAATTTATAATTTATAAATGACATGATTATTTGTTCAATGTGTCAGAGCTCAAGTACTTTTATTTTGACAGGGATTATACATAAAATGTAAACAGCTTACTGAAAGTGTTTGGTGCGACTGATTTAGTTTCTAGTTTTAGACATTTTGGAAATCGCAAATTGTGCTAATCCGTTTTTCAACTCTATGAATAAGAAGTCTAGTCTAGACACATGATAATGTTATATTACGTTTTGCCCTAGAACTGATAAAATTGTTTACTGAGGCAATCGCATGTAAGTGGACACGGAACAAAGTCCGCTAAATTCGGTCCCAATTTAACAGATTGCCTAGATACAACGAAGGATATGAGCTTGTACATCAATAACAAACAGTATTGAGAAACAGCACTATCAGCAATAACAATTCCTTAGGGAGTGACTATGACATATATCTACTTAAGGCTTAGCTAATACATGTGGTAACCGATATAAGATTTTTTTGTACGGTTTCAATAAAAGGTAAGTACATGAGATAGTTTTGGGAAGGCTGTTTGCATTGTTACCGACTCATTTATTTCATATGTATTATTTGTGTAATAAGCTGTATACCGTTGTCTCGAGGTCAAACATGTACAACGATTTCTCCTGGACTATACAGCCAAACTATTCAAAATCGTGTTGGTACAATTGTTACAATTTAAGCACTTAGTTATTTTATTTTAATGTCGAATAAAATACGAATTATCTCGAGTTATTATCGTTTACAATTCCTACGGACATGATTTACGTCACATTTCCTCAAACATTTATAGTGCATTTTATTAAAAGCATCTAGTTATATAATCTCTTCTTCTGGACGGGCTGTCGCTAGGATTCTTTCCAAATGACAAACCGTCCAATAGGACGGGCTGGCGCTAGGATTGTTTCCGTAGCTAGCAAAACAATTTGGATCAATTTAGACATCAGCACATTACTATTAATAAAATGTCGCTCCACTCATACTGTTGTCGTTTTTATTTTAGAATGAGACTGGGTTATGTCACAGGACCAGAAGCGATTATGAATGTGTTACTGTACGACATAATGACTTCGTCTGTTCACGG
>JARFOD010123478.1:0-14326 GCA_031763545.1 Mopalia muscosa
TAGGCACCGAATCGCCAGCAGTAAATGCAGGCTACCTAGACCACTCGGCCACCCGGCCTTCTACAAAATAGAAGGTTCGATTCCTGGACGGGTTTCAACATACAAAATTTCAAAATTTTAAAATTTTGGCTCAACATACAAAATTTTCTGAACAGGTATATGTTCTAACTAAGAAAGTGTTATTCCAAAATAACAAAAATACTGTAGACTATTATGTTTTCAACAAACTTGAGCACAGCAAAATCACTTCAACAAATAACCTTAACTTGTGTGAAGTTTGAAAATACCAAAACTTACAATGTAAACAAGTACCAGACTGCATACACCTAGGCTATATACACCAGACCCAGTCAAATGTCCTCAACAAAACAACATAGCATGGTGTGAACATGTACCTGAAAGCTATAGAATATCAACCAATGAGCTCAACATAAGACCTCACCCTAAACAGTGGAGTGTCATCCCTTGAACAAAAAAAGCTTATCCTGAATAAAACTATAATATTTTCCATAAACTTGAGCCCAGCCAAACACCTCAACAAAAAACAATTAACTTGTGTACCAGTGAACTAAACAGAAAAGCTTAACTTGAATGCCTAGGATATGAATGGCATTTGTTGAACAGAAAACTAGACACCCCCACATTTCCCCCTCTCAAAAATATAAAATGATAAGTAAGCACATAATTCTTCTTTTGATCCAGATAAAATCAGATTTCTCCATGTCCACTGGAATAAATATACTCTCCTTTTAATACTTCATCAAAAAATTTAGTTTGATTTGCTTTTGTTGTTTTATATTCAAACTACAAAGTTAAAAAGCTTCTTAAAAAGTATGTCAATCACAAGATTCTTGGTGAACACAAATATTCATTGATAGTTTTATGCAGAGCGTAGTATGGGTTTTTCACTTATATGCGTTGAAGGCGGTGCATTAAAAAAAAAAATTACACCAGCACACCAAAATTAGAAGCATTTTAATAATGGTGGACAGTTCATTTTCCTCCAGTGCTAACTGCTAAGTAAAGACAGCATTGTTACTCTTAAAAAAAAAAACGCCCGCTGCAAGTTGTTGGTTTGGGACCACCAATAAGGCAAAATGTTCTTGTTTTTTTTTTACCTCCAAAGAGACAGGAACTTGCTACCTTTGCCACCTTCAATGGTAACGGCCCGGACAAGGTTCTTAGTATCATTGACAATGGTGACCTTGACCGTTACCCGATGATCTTGGGTATCAGTCAGGACACACCCCCAAGACATAACGAACATTTGTGAAAAGCATAAGCATCTGCAAAGTATTTGCCCCTTACTCATAAGGAATATTTGTGCTAAATATAAACTTCTTCTAAGTTTTCGTTTTAAAGTTATGGCCGAACAAAGTTTTTAGTATTATGGAGAATGGTAATCTTGACCTTGACTCAATGACCTTGGATATAGGTCATGATACAACACCCTAGAACATTTGTGTAAAGTATAAGCTTCTTCAAAGCGTTTGTTTAAATGTAATGGCCCGGACGAAGTGATGCGGACAGACGGACAGTGCCATAACATAATACGTCCATCTTATTTCGAAAGCTGGCTTATAAAAAGTGCCCTTAGCCAGAGGGCAGCAACACAAAGAACCTGTTGTTTTACATAGAACCTTATTGGGGTATTTAATGTCATACTTTGGTGTTTACCTAACTTTTCAATGAATTTTATCTTTTGTTTTTTTTGTTTGCTTGGGGTTTAATGATGTACTAAAGGTTTATTTCATTCAGATGAATATGTGCCACTCAGATGGGGGAAGGAAATCGCCCTCTTCACGTATGGCAACAAACAAAGACGAGACAAGACAAATCAGGACAGTCACAGGATGTAACGCAGAAAGATCAGCTTACTGGTAGCTCTGAAAGCACCAGGGCAACAGGAAGCTCCCTCTCAGCTGGGAACCTCCGGCCCAAGATAAAGATAAAAAAATATTACCACAACCATGTAAAGTATCTAGTTGGATAATTCCTCCTGTGCTACGAAAAATCAATTTGTTTGATTGGAGTTTAATCTTGCACTCAAGGGTATTTCACTTATATGATGGCGGATTGTCCACTTCATACTGCACCTGACCTTATTACTGTGAAAAACCGACAGGAAACCTGGTAAAAACCACCCTTGTGATAGCCGGAGCCACAACATGTGACTCGTTCATATACCTGATGGTCTACAGGTGGACTCATCCAGTCAACGGTCAATTGAAGCAGGTTCAGTTAAGTAAACTACCACTAAAGCCATGTTAGGCCTATGAACAAATTGAATGACTATGTTTATAACACACCAATTTATCAAGAATCAAGGGAGCTTTAATGTTAAGTAGATGTCATCAGCACAACATATTTACAAAAAACAACACTGTTAAATTAAATTAAACGGTAATATCACCAGACAGAAAATATACAACTAAAATCAGAACAATTACACACAATATATACACTTCATTCCAAACTAAAACACAACAAAAACAGACATAAATTGATCCTGTAAGAATCAGAATGAATAAATAATTTAATGTATGGAATTAGCCTGGAAGAAATTAAAGATCACGTAACATACTGTATCTATTAGATTGGTGTACAAGGCTTGATTAAAGTCGTTTGAGGGGCCAATTATGTGCTTTAAATCCAATAAAAACTCTAATTAAGCTGATTAAGGATACTCTAACCCCCCATTAGCTAAAAATGTGCGATTTTTTTATTATTGCATATTCCAAAAGTTGAGATTGTGATCTTTATCTCAGAGCAAACCCGATAAAAAAATTTGAATTTGAAGACCATTAACTTTAATGACAAAACTTGACTACATTATTTACAACAGGGGTGTTTTGACAATCAATTCAATACAGGTAGTTACCTGGAGAGGATTAACTGTCTGACCAACGCGTATCAACGGTTTACGCGTATTGTATATTGAGCACTTATTCACTGACGCCGCATGTGGTAGATTGGTGTTAGCCTGTTCAGCGATTGATCACAGCTTGAATGAAATTCAACCAGCATTTGACACGGTCAGCCATTGTCAATTTGATAGAAAAACAGGTATATTTCACAATATCTATGCATGATTATTTGCGAAACATACATAGAATGACTCAATTCGATATTATAAACAAATTGTACAAATACTAGATTGAATTACTTCAAGCAATTGATCATGAAAGAAGTGAAACTGTCGTAAAATAGATCAGAAATACATTTTACCCATTTTCTCTGCTTTCAGTTTAAATCGTAGCGTACTTGGGAAAATGCCTACTCCTCAGCTGTTTTTATACACAACGGATTTTTTGCACACTTCATCTTAACATATAAAACTAAAAACGGTCATTCAAATTTTTAATATCTTTCTTCGTTTCTTAGATAAAGTTGTAAGAAGTTGAAATTTCACTATTTTGACTCATTTTTTGGATTTTTGACCTTCAACCCAATATTGCATAAAAACTAAGACAAATAGGAAAAAAACTGAATGACCGTTTTGGGGTTCACATAATTTATTATACGTTGATGTAAGATTGAACAGTTGACGTAAATAGTGTAAAAGAAGTGGCAATTTGAAAAAGAGGTAGCAAAAATGTACTTTTTATGCAAAATATTTTTTTCTGTAAGTTGTAGAAAAAAAAGACTTATTATTGTTCTGCAGAAATAGACGATTCAGAATAGATGTAGGCCTACATGTGTTGCAAAATTCACAGTAGTTTGGAAGTAAAACGGCAAAACGTAAAAACACTCTGTAGGGGGGTTAGAGTATCCTTAACATTGTAATTAACAAAAATAATTAACGGTGTTATTTCACTTACATGAAGACGGATTGTCCACTTCACAGCGTTCCCTGCCTAAATACGGTGGACAATCGGGAGGAAACCTCGTCAAAACACTCCCGGATTTCCGGAGTTACCTCATGTGTCGCTCATATGTAGATGGCGACAGGCGGATAAGAACCCGTAAACTGTACATCACGTCGAAGTAAGATTAGTAGGCCGACTTCCTAACCACTAAACCACGGTCGCTGTAAATACATACTCCAAAATGAAAGTCTTCCCGTTCTGTAAAGTTGATTTTTTTTTCAGCTCTCAGATCTACCATACAGAGTGGGACGACATTAATCACGGCGTAACATTTATGAGTTGAATAACTAAGCCTGCTTTTTGTTGGTATTGCCATGATTTGTGATTCGAATAACGAATTCCGTTTTTTGTCGCTATGTGGGGTTCGAAGAATGGGTCCAGCGGCTATCTGTGTGTACACAATACGTACACACTCTCTCCCGGCAGAGTGATTTCAAAGCACCATCAACCATAATGAGTTAGAGTCGAGCATTTTTTATTCGAATAACCAATCACGAATAATGAATGCGCTGCTAACTTCTAGTCGCTCATTGTGGTGTGGTTTTATTTTTTGGTAACAGTCCGTAAATTGTACAGTCGTCGCCCGACTATATTTACAACTGTACACCTATACCGTGACTATATGTAGGCCTAATGATGTCATACAATTACAGATCAAACCAATTGTTTTATTAAGCTTCTACCAAATTTAATCAATCTTAAATAAAAAACTTTCTTCCATTTTTTTTACCCACATTACGCATTTAAACATGTTAATAATTATGTTTATAATAACTGTGATTGGCCACCACGTGACTACTCGAGAAGAAAGTTTATATGGCGTGGGGTTAAACCAAAGTTGCAAGCCTGCTTTTTAAATCCAGATGGCACTGAACTGTTTGTTACAAAAATTATTGTCATGTTGCGCCATGTTGTAAGTTCTTTAGAATTTTAAATAATCTTCTTAAGGAAAATATTGACTTATTTTCACCAGGTTTGGAAAGAACTCGAAGTCATCTGTATTATAGCTTGATAGTAAAAACATACACCTGTGGGCATTAAAGCCATCTTGAACAATTGCTGTATATTATGTATGTGATGGGAGAAGGGTTATACGGCCCATTCCTGAAATAAACTGAATACTGAATATTCTAACGACTGACAATATACTTGTATCACTCCCATAACGCCATAACAGATAGCTGCTGTTAACGATCATCTGAAATATCAATTTTTTTTATCGCTTGGAAAAAAATAAATCGCCATTCTAATTACAGCTAAAATTTGAGCCTATAATTTAGGTTTCAATTGATCTTATCCAAATGGCAAAACTTAAATTGCCTATTTCTGGCACTTGTAAGCAGACTCTACATTTTCCAAGGCGTAATTCTGGAAAACTTTCCATTTTAGAAACTTAACATTTGTATACCACTGTAAAGGGCACAATGTGATCTGAAAGCCCTTGAATGAAATAATTGAGCGTTTAGTTTTTAGGCGACCAAATAAGTTTATTTGCTTTATCTTTGATATGTATAAAGACTTCGAAAGGGTATGGCATAAAGCCATATTCTTTAAATTACAGTAGCTTGGTAAATCAGGCAAATGGTTGCGAGGTATTATAAAATAAAACTCAGGAGTAGTTTTGAACAGAGCATGTTCGGACATCAAGCCAATGACTTCAGGAGGCCCCCAAGGAAGTTTCTTGGGGCCACTACGTTCGAATATAATAAAAACTATCCATCTATTCGCAGTTGACAGAAGTCTTCACATTGTGTCAGAGACTCTAGGGTCCTGAAATAACCATCTCGATTTAAGATTCACTTGAACATTTCTCTTGGGTCGGTCGTTGGTGCGTTACATAAAATCCTTCTAAAATACTTTCCCTTCCCAGACGTCGATTCCTGTCAAATACTCATATTCATTTTATGGGAAACAGAATCTATCATAGTGAATTTTATAAAACATCTTTGCCTTATTTTTAATATCCTCGGCAACTGGTAAAAATATTAACGTTCCTATATCCAAATCCAATTCAAAGATTTTTCTTCTACGAGGACTGAAATATCGTCGCAAGAGGAAATGTTGAAAGATAATGCATTAGAGTTTTACAAAGCCTTCTTTTGAAGATGTGGTGTGGAACAATATAACAGGGACATCGAACAGCTACAAAAAGAATATCTAAGAATAATTACAGGCTTAACTAGAAGTGCGGCAACCGATTTTTTTATGAGGTTCAGTATTAAGCCCGAAGTTTCACTAAACTAATGCAAAGTTTTTGCTTATGCAGTAGGTCCTATAATCCAAGTCTTATTGCAGTTTGTAGCAACGCTAATAAATCAGGTACCGTCTTTATATAGCGCATGCTATACTGACACTCAGAGCTAAGAGACAACACGAAGGGGGTCTTCTGACTGATTGTCCTGTCTTGTATTTGGTTCTTGTGGGTGGCATCGAGTTAGGTTTCCTTCGCCTATCACTTGACTAGTCCGACTTCATCGATCACTGGATTAGTCCGACTTCGCCCATCACTGGATTAGTCCGACTTCACCTATCACTTGACTAATCCGGCCACCTATCACTTGACTAGTCCGCCTTCACTTATCACTTGACTAGTCCGACTTCATCCATCATTTGACTATTCCGACTTCACCCATCACTGGACTAGTCCGCCTTCACCCATCACTTGACCAGTCCGACTTCACCGATCATTGGACGAGTCCGACTTCACCCATCACACTGGACTAGTCCGCTTTCACCCACCACTTGACTAGTCCGATTTCACCGATCATTGGACAAGTCCGACTTCACCCACCACTTGACTAGTCCGCCATCACCCACCACTTGACTAGTCCGCCTTCCCCCATCACTGGACTAGTCCGTCTTCACCCACCACTTGACTAGTCCGCCATCACCCACCACTGGACTAGCCCGCCTTAACCGATCATTGGACAAGTACGCCTTCGCCTATCGCTAGGCTAGTCTGCCTTCACTGGACAAGCCCCCGTCATTGATATATGAATGAAACAACCATATATCGATCTTTTCAATGACAATCTAACAAACAAGCATAACAACGGAAGGGATGCATGGCACCTTTGGCCTATCCATATTCCAGGATGATCTTACAGGTTTTCAATCTAATAACTGGTTTGAATACGTACCAAGTCAAGAAATTGTTGGGAAATCATATACTTGTTCACAGAAAAACTTAAAACTTAAAACATGTGACCTAACCTTTATTAAAAACATTCTGAATGACCTCTTTATTGAACACTAGTAGTTATCCGGACAAATAAAACGACCACTTGACGTCTATTTTCACTACAAAATTAACCATTTCTCAGCAGTAGGCCTTATACCGTATATACTCATTTTGATAAATGAAAACTTTGTCTTCCCGATTTTAGAACGATTCCTGGCGGGACAACTCTGGTTTATCGGAGTTTGATACCGCCCTTAAGTGATTGTCTAGGCAACAGTACAAACTATTTTTTGCCGAGGGGAGAGGCCATACGGATCCACTATTGTTTTTTATTCAGAGTCGGGCATTTTTTTTTTTATAAAGGTTTCCTATAGCTAGATGTCATATTTCTATATTGACAATATATTATGAAATAATTATTTAAAGCGATAGGGAGTCTAGGGATAGGGAACGTTCTTTTCCCAATGCAATTTTCCTGGGTTTTTGGGTTTTTTTTTTTTTTTTTTTTTTAAATTCACCGTGTCATTGCCAGCCATCATTCTAAAATATAACCAATTCTACTTCCTACATGGAGACATTGACTCTATACACCCGGGCCATCGATTGTTTCGCACTTCTTGTATTTGCTGGTCTGTGGCTGATAGGTCGCCCCAAATATTGGGGGAAATTAATGCGCTATGGCCTGGCATAGCGTACGAGAGTTGTCTTAGTCTCGTCCACTATATAAACTCTCGCGAGAATACGATTGAATCTAGCAATGATCGAAGATTTCGCGAAAAGTCTGGTTTACCGAGACTATCCCATACACCATCTTGGTATATCGAATATTTCCACTAAGTGTGGTTGGAAATCCAACGTAGATTAGACACGAGGTATCGCCATATCGCCACAGACAGTATTAAGCCACTTAAATTAACGCCAGACTGACTGACCAAAGATGAATAGCTCTCGTCATTTAAAACACGGGAACTATGTATGTACACATGCTTTGGATAGTTAATGCCGATTCAGGATTAGTGATTTAACTAATGGGATAATTAGCTGATGATGTTGACAGATTGAATCGCGCTCTTGGTCCATTTTAGTACCGCGTTATTTTCCTTGAAATGGATTAGGTCGCCTATTACCACTGGTCAAAAAGTTAGCTGTTTTACCGCAGTCATATTCCGAACCAGTTTCGGCAGCATTTAATGTTCCTATATATATAGCACGGTTTCTTCTCCTTGAAAAGTTTTAAAAAAGAAACTACACGTACCACTAGTCTGTTAAATATACGGTTTACCGAAAAAAATTATATCATGTTCTAGTAACCCTGGGTTGGTTAATATATAACAAAATTAAGCCTACTCTGCTTTTCTGGAAAGGAAAGCCGCATGGCCCCTGATAGCTGATGGGCGCATGTTAGTCCCATTCCGCCTCAATTGAGATACCAAGGCACATATTAGGCCAAATGTGTACACAATCAGGAGCAAACCTTATCTAAATATTATTTTTATTTAAGTAACTCCAATTAATAATGACAAAATATAACATTTATTCTGTGGTATGAATGTTGACTGTCGATCGCCCATGAAAATAAGGGTGATAGCTGTCAGTAGTTACTTCCCTTTATATGCATAACCTGTCTACAAAACACGAAATGTTTCATATAAGGTGTACAACTGAAGGTCAGTCAAAGACAAGTTTTTCGGGGAAAATGGTTGTTTTTTCCATCGGACTCAACATAATTATGGATTCGCATTAAACGGTCAAAATCTTTCAAATTGTATAATTTGATAGTTATTTTCCAAGTATTGCTGACTTAGCGATGCTTAAATTAAAGTCACAGATATAAACTCAGAACAAAACATACAACAAGCACTGTATACAATACAAGATAACTTTACGACAATTTCCCAAAACTTAAATTTCACAACGAACAGTTATAGTGAAAGAAAACCATTCTTGTTTAGTTTAATTCAACAAAGTAAATCTCAAAATATACAAGTATTCAGATATCCTGTAATATTCAACAAGATTTTTTACACATTGTAAAAAAACATATATGTCAAATATATTAATATAGGTCATAGTAAAATAGTTATATATATGCTACAGATATCCATGTTGGTAAACAGCTGTAATAGAGATGAGGAACGTATACTAGATCAATCTGATACCCAGTCTAACGTAAAGGGTATGTACAATTAGAAATAGTCAAAATTGTACTGTCTCAGAATCATAAATGGATTGAGATTATTTACATAGAGCTGGTTGCCTGCCCAACAAACCAATAAGTTTGTTATGACATTTGTCCTGAGTAAAATTTAAATTATTATAAAAATACGAAGTAAATACACCATACATCAAAACTAAACATAAAGTCAACAATTCAGTTTCCTCCAAAACAAGGAAAAGTAAATAATGTAAGGTTATTCTTAAAATTTGCAGTATCACATAACCATATTTCTGTTTAAGGACAAACGCCCAGAGAACACCAGGACAAACGCCCAGAGAACACCAGGACAAACGCCCAGAGAACACCAGGAGAAACACACAGAGAACACCAGGACAAACGCCAAGAGAACACCAGGACAAACGCCCAGAGAACACCAGGACAAACGCCCAGAGAACACCAGGACAAACGCCCAGAGAACACCAGGGCAAAAATACAAAACATCACAAACAAATCTGCTTCCCTTTACCCTTTAGCTCTGAGAACGCCAGGGCAACAGAAAGTAACCTCTTTTCTCGCCTCTTACCATCGACCAAGGAAGCCGAAGGAGTATTCTGAAGGGCAATGGCCCACCCGCTCCCTCACGGGGCGAATCAACGTTTGAGGGGAGATTTAAATAACCTGTACATACATATTATCAGCTGGCAAGAATTTAATATATACAATCACTACTACATTAAAATGGATAAATCACTAAAGCACTATTATTTACATGATATTTATTATTAAATATAAAATATAACATAACCCACATGTTAATGTCATTAAGGACTCTACCGCTAGTCAGGGGTAAAATTTTGACTTTTTTTTTTCCTTTCTAAAATCTTCTTATCATAACCTTGATAATGCAAAAAGTTTGACCAAAAAATTTTGTATTTTAGAAGGTTTTTTTTAGTTGGTTTGTTTGTTTGTTTGATTGGTGTTTAACATTGTACTCAAGGGTATTTCACTTATATGACTAGGCACACAAATACAGAACATCATAAACAAATCTGCTTCCCATAACTCTTTAGCTCTGCGAACACCAGGGCAACAGAGAGCAACCTCTTTTTTCACCTCTTATGATCGACTGAGGAAGCCAAGGGAGTATTCTGCAGGGCCATGGCCCACCCGCTCCCTCACGGGGCCATGACTGTTGGAGATGTGTATTTGAACTGAACAGTAGACATTTAGAACGAATGGTTGTGGGTGGTAGAACACACATTTAAACTGACTATTCACGCCCCCAGTAGGACTCCGCCTGATAGTCATTTACAAAGGTGTGAATGAAATCTGTGATGCCGACGTCACACCAATTTAGGAGTTAAAACTGCCATTTAAAGACATTGTTTTAAAATTATTTATTGAAAAAATTAATGCAATAGATAAAACTCTATTTAGCCTTTTTATTCATTATAAAAAAAAATTTTGTTTATTAAATTGGAGTAATCTTAAAACAATTTACTTACGTTTAGGCTGTTTTCTCAGCTTTCATTTTTCTGGATTTTTATCATTTGAATCATTTATTTCTAGTTATCTAAGTGCACTAATTCTATTTTTATATATTGATTTTTGTTTTGAAGATATTTAGCAAATATTTTTTTAAGGGCAGATTTTTAAATATTTTTATCAATTGTTCAAAAACTAACTTGAACTTGAAAACCCTATGACGATTTTTTAGTTTCAATACTTCTGAGAAAAATAAGAGTTACTTTATTCACTTTAATTTGACATTTTTCTTTATTACTGCCATTATAAAATAAAATGAATCATAATATGACATTATATTTAGAATCTTGAAATCCTCCGCTTATTTAATATATATGATGTTAATATAATCATCCTTTATAAAGACCCGCAAAAGCCATGAAAAAAAGAGTCAATGTTTTACTACTGACTAGCGGTAGAGTCCTTAAACTGATCATCATAGAAATATTTATACTTCATCAATCATTAATAATGTTTTGGTTAAGTTTGTATTAGATTTGAAAATGAATGAAATATTTACACATAACAATAGATGAAAAATAATTATAAACTAAGTAAAGTAAAATACAGCTGTAAAAAGGCCATATAAATTATACCTGAACAACAATCAGCCTAGTTGAGCTTATGTTTAAAACCAATGGTAAAATGATAAGACAACATATCAATTGTTTATATCAAAAAGTTAGAGTAATTAGGTAAATTATTTATGATAATTATATCTAAAAAAGTTGATTGTATGCTACACAGAAAATATACAGGGGAAAATGAGACCAAAGGGAAGGCGGAGGTTCAAGACAATTGTTATATCAGTCATCTTTAGGTGACATGTGAAAAATGGTTTTGGACACACACACACACACAGAAAACTCAGCTGGACTGGTTTTTTCTTTGATTGTGGTTTTGATTGTGTGAATCTCAAACTCGGGGGTATTTCACTTTTATGGCAATGGGTTGTCCACTTCTTAAACTCCCTCAATACTTAAATACAGTGGAAACCCAAGAGGAACCCTCATAAAACCACCCCTGAGATCACCTCATTTGACTCCGTCATGTTGACCTAGAATGTTTAATAAATTACTTAATAAATATAGGTGGATGTAATAAGTGCTAAAATGTTGGGAATATGAAATGTATGTATATGATATGCAGGCCCCAGATGTAACCCAGTCAACTCCCTAGTACATGTACATGACTAACAGGTGCTTGCTAGTCTAAACATCTTTGGGTGTAGTCACCTCTGGAAATTTCTCATCAAAATCTGCATATGTAGTCCCATCTTTCCCATAACTCAGTTTAACACTGTAACATAAACATAGGAAAACTGATATGAAAAACAAGTTTTGGATATAATGATGAAGTATTAAAATGATTTATAACAAAAGATAATGATATGGAAGCACTCTATTTAAGATGTTGTGTATATTTAAACAAGAATAAGCTCAAACAATATTTAAAAGTTGAGTTTTACCACCTATCAAAAAACACAGAAAGTACAATCTATTATTTTAGAAAAAATAGAATTAGTTCCAAAATTATAATATATTAAACAACTAGTCTGGTATAAAAACTAATGCACAATTGTACAATTGTTAGATATTTGTTAAATATTTATTTCATGTTAGTGAAAAAAGGAAGGTAAATTTTTTTTATACAGCTGATTTAAATTGATTGGCTTAAATTCATCACATGATCTTACATTAAATTGTGTTATTGTATATATAGTGATGTAGACCTCATTCAATCTACTGATGTCAATTCCTTCTCTGTAGTGAGTTTGACCAATGAAGTCTGATGACCTCTGTTTCAGGGATCTCATTGAGTCATTCTGAAGGTCTGTACTCAGTGTTATTCAAGATGTCATCTTAATAGATGTCATAATAAGAGCAGTGAGCCTGGTCACCGATCCCCTTTTCATTTTTTTGTGAAATAAAATACTGTATAAAACAATGTCATACTAAAACATTCCAGGCCTTCAAATTGGGGTTATACTGAGCTATATAAATCTCAAGCAGTGCTATTAACCCTGATTGTATGGTCAATATGACAACAAGGGTCAGTGTAACTCTATATAGACCTCATTAAAATGTATATTAGGCTCTTTTTGGTGAATGTTAAAAAAAGTAAACAGAAATAATGACAGAAAACTGCAGGACATGCTATTAACAAAGCATTCATAATGGACCCAATGCCCCCAATATTATCTTCTGTTTGTTTGCTGGGTGTTTTTGACATAATACTTTATTTCACGAGTATGAGGATTTGTGTCCTGAAGGGAGCTACCCTGAATGTCATGACTAGCGGTTGGTTAATAGCAGTGTAATTCCCCACACAACACAGAGAGAAACAATGTGAAGTTATCAGTATTAAACAGCATGAGGCAAAACAGCAGAAAAACATGATCAGTCACCAAGTGAGTTTTAGAAGTAACATTTAGAGGAAATTGTGACAGGAGAGAAACCATTTATATCCAGAGCAAACGCCATTAACACCAAAACCAACTAGAAAAGAAACAATCATAGATTGCTTGAATGTACAAATACATCGAACATCGATGTGGATAAAGTGAAAGGCGTTCTAGACCAAATAGAGATTGTTAAGTGACATAAGCACACACACACACCAAACCACACAGGCTGAATCACACAGACTTCATCACACAGAGATATACTACCATGCGGCTGTCATTTTACTGGACTGGTATGATCAATATATGACCACCTATACCTCGGTGTAGTTCCCACTTCACTGTCTTCTATGTCAGCTAGTTTGTATGGAGATGTCCCATCATCACCTGACCAAACAGATACCATTGATAGATTATCAAACAACTAACACCTTACATAAAAAATACACATTTAACACTTTAACTGGTGTTACTTCATCAGGGGTAACAACATCCCAGGTCAATGAGTGACAGAATCCCCCTCAATGCCAGAAAAACAAAGCAGGACAATAACAACATCCCAGGTCAATGAGTGACAGAAACCACCCTCAATGCCAGAAACACAAAGCAGGACAATCACAACATCCCAGGTCAATGAGTGACAGAAACCCCCCTCAATGCCAGAAAGACAAAGCAGGACAATAACAACATCCCTGGTCAATGAGTGACAGAAACCCCCCTCAACGCCAGAAAGACAAAGCAGGACAATAACAACATCCCTGGTCAATGAGTGACACAAACCCCCTTCAACGCCAGAAAGACAAAGCAGGACAATAACAACATCCCAGGTCAATGAGTGACAAAAACCACCCTCAATGCCAGAAAGACAAAGCAGGACAATCACAACATCCCAGGTCAATGAGTGACAGAAACCCCCCTCAATGCCAAAAAGACAAAGCAGGACAATAACAACATCCCAGGTCAATGACTGACAGAAACCACCCTCAACGCCAGAAAGACAAAGCAGGACAATCACAACATCCCAGGTCAATGAGTGACCGAAACCCCCCTCAACGCCAGAAAGACAAAGCAGGACAATAACAACATCCCAGGTCAATGAGTGACAGAAACCCCCTCAACACCAGTAAGACAAAGCAGGACAATAACAACATCCCAGGTCAATTAGTGACAGAAACCACCCTCAATTCCAG
>JARFOD010123488.1:0-14325 GCA_031763545.1 Mopalia muscosa
GCATCTACCAAAGACACGACAACTACCAGAGACAGGACAACCACCAAAGACAGGGTAACTACCAGAGACAGTGCAACTACCAAAAGACAGAGAAACTACCAAAGACAAGACAACTACCAATGACAGGGGAACTACCAAAGACAGGACAACTACCAATGACAGGGCAACTATCAAAGACAGGACAACTACCAATGACAGGGCAACTACCAAAGACAAGAGGGACAATCACAACAAATCCGCCTCCTGTTGTCATTTAACTTATTAAACAACAAGGCAAGATAAGCCCCCCTTCAACCACCGGCTCAAACTATTAGCGTGTGGCACAATCAAAATAAATTATTATTATTTTTGATAATCAAAGTATATACTCTATTTTTTCTTGGTGATACCGTTTGATTTTTATTCTGTCCTGTGTAGGTACAACCATTCACAATATAGTTGAGTTTTGGAGAATGGTCTGGGAGATGCAGTCTGGGAAAATAGTGATGCTCACGAATTTGTTTGAAAAAGGAACGGTATGATGATTTAATTGTCTGGGATCTAGTAAACTTTGCCTCATTTTTAAAAGGCTTGATTAGAACGATTCCAGTGGATTTTTTGTCTATTCCACCTTGCAAAGTCATATAAAAATAAATACAACTCTCAGAAAACATTTTAAAAAATCAGGAGGCATGAGGCACCGTTTCCAACAAAATTAGTTTTCTAGAAACAGGCCTCGGGAATGTAGAGTCTGCTTTAAACTGAAGTTCCAGAAATAGTCAATTAAAGTTTTGTGACTTAAATATATGATGAAGGGAAAACTGAATAATGTGCTCCATTTCGACTTTTTGTATAATTTCGAATATTGTTTTTTCACCAACATTTATTTTGTATAGCTAACTTTTAATCAAAGCGATAAAAACAATTTGGTTCATTTTAAGCCCAAGGGGTTTAGCAAGACCTTAAAATACAGAGCTACACATCTTGCTTTCCAGATGACAATATGTTAATATTATCTAATATCGAAAATCTGTTACAATATAGTCTTGGGACTAAACATTCTGTTTTCTTTAACAGGAAAGATGTAAATAGTGAGGTCAAATTCATTGTGTTTATTTATATTTACAGGAGAAGGTGTTAAAATATTGGCCATCAGAGGAATCAGTTACCTACGGAGACATAACCATCGAGTGTACGCAAACAGAACACAATTCTGATTTCTGCGTCAGAACTTTGAAAATTAAAAAGGTACTAATTTACAACACAATTGATGTTATTTGTTTGTAAGTCTATAATTCTTAAGTCTTCTAAATAGCTTAACACATCATCCTACGACACAATTATTTTTCGAAAGAAAAACCATATATTTTATGTCTATACAATATATTGGGTTGCTGTCAAAGAGGGCTAGAAAGTGCAATCTCCTCTGGCAAACAAAACTATATATGCACATACAGGTTGTCATTGTTCTGAATTATAGTACAAGTTTAATTTCAAGTTATATATAACTTAAGCATTTAACATGGTATTGACATATGTCAAGGTACAAATGAAAGTTTGTTGCCTAATTCAAGAGTTAGCTAATCCTTACACCGTCTTGTGTGGCACCGGTACTAGAATCGTGCAAGATTCTTTATAATTCACCGAATTGATGAACATATAGGAGTATGCATTTAAACATTCTTGGTATTTTGCAGTAATATCTATTTTCAAGCCTGATTAATTATCAGGAAACGGTA
Source organism: Mopalia muscosa (assembly GCA_031763545.1). Classification (NCBI taxonomy): domain Eukaryota; kingdom Metazoa; phylum Mollusca; class Polyplacophora; order Chitonida; family Mopaliidae; genus Mopalia; species Mopalia muscosa. The sequence goes on from JARFOD010123488.1 coordinate 1,719, forward strand.
TTCATTTTGAATTTGACTCACAACACAAAGTCAGCATAAGCGTGGCTGCATGGCTGTCCCCTCGTGCCTCCCAATTTCAATATTTGCATAATGAGCTGACATTTGAAAATCAGTTACGGGTATCCTATGTATTGAAATAGTAACGATATTAAAGAAACGTTCCTCCATGAATTCATATTACAGTTGAACATATCATATTCAGAATATCAAAGTTACAATCCTTTGTCTTGTAAAAGCCTTCATATTTATTGAGTCTGTATTCTCAGACTTTGGAGAATCCCTGGCCTGGTGATAACCATTGCACAATAGTGATAACCAATTTTAGCCACTATTTTCAAAAAAGCTACATAGATAGAGCACGGAATTGCTTAAATTTCGATATTATCAGGGTTTCTTTTCTTAAACTGGTATCTAACTATTTTATTGCTTTGCACAAATGTTTGTCTATTCCTGTTCTCCTAATTTAACAGTTGTTTAAATTTCAGTTACATCTTTCATCGGAGATCCCAACTCGTTCAGCATAACTTTTTATTGGGCTTACACATATATAAAAGCTGTCCAGACGAGTCTTTAATTTTCCGCAATACGTTTTAAAACTTCAGTTCAAAACTTCCATAGCCTTTGCACTTTGCCAATTTGCCGCTGCTGGAAGCACTTCGACAAGTCAGGTATTTCTGTTTGCAATACACTTTGTTAAAAGATGGCAAAGCTGCTCATCATAAAGCTTATTAGTCAAAGATAGGGATGTTGGCTATTTAATTTAACTGACATGGAAACGGGTAGGAATAACCGGAGTTTAAAAACCTGTTGCATCACATCGATTGGCGCCGCCAAGTTTGACCTATACTTGACACCTATGACTGGACAACATCATACATCATTCGCTAAAACACTCGACGGGAAGCTTGAAATAGCAGAAATCCTTAAACAAAGGACAGTTATTTATTTTAATTCATCGAATTCATTTTTGTTCTCATTTAGTAGAGGACTATTTCGTAGCAGAAATTCAAAGCTGATTAATTTAACACGGATGTTATAAGTAGAGCATTAGTCATGGTAACAAATTGTCAAAGGGACATGGTTAATTCTCTATAATGTCACACACATATTTGAAACATGGGGTCATCAGGTGCAGGCTTTAATAGCTTTTAAAACTATTCCAAATGGGATATTTATTGAATAAGTCTGTTTTCTTTCTAGTTTTGTCCCTCAGAGGTTTTCCTTTCCCCCGTTTTAAGGTGACTCTCCCATTCCTGACGACGGCTTCAGTGTGTGACTAGTTCATCGATAGATCGATTAATCGCTTGCTCCATTGATTGATTGTTTGATTGCTTGATTGATAGTTCGATCGTTTGATCTAATCGGCACTTTGGCTGTTACAAATTCGTTTTTTGTTTAAGAGTACACATGTGCGCAGCTTGACACATTTTCATTTCATCGGATGGCCAGATCACAATGCCCCACGTGACACTACAGGGGTCATACAATTCAGAGAAAAGGTCAATAAGACACCCAGCAAACTGAATGGACCAATCATAGTCCACTGCAGGTAACATTGTTAGATGTTATGCTATCTTAGGGAAATAAAATACTAGATATAACACAGCATCTTGGTAATTCCACTTAATTATGCGTCAATAATAAAAGACTTTGTACTGTTATACTTTAAAATAATGTTTTAAAAAGTAATAAAATAAATACAGCTCTTAATATTGAAGTCATTTTGTGTTTTTCTATATTTCGGCTTTTTTATTCCATCATCAGGAATTTGTCCTACAGTTGAACAAAACAAACGTATATACATTTCAGTTATGTAAGAAAATGTACATACAAGAAGTCTACTTACGCAGGTATACGTTGAGCTGGTATAACACAAACAGTTAAGAAACGAGAAATAACTGTACTGGTTTGATGAATTCATCTCACAAATAAGTCTGAGGCTGTTGAAAATGAGAGAGTAATGTAGGGAGGGCTGCGGGAGCTGGGGGGCTGTCAGTCGGAAACTATTCGAAAACAATTAGTTCTGTTGAAGTCTTAAGCCCATGCATGGTTTCTTTTTATCGTCCAAGCTTCGTTCAATAATAGAAAATTCCAGTGTTGAGCTCGATGGATAATTTTTGTCTTTCTTAGAGCTAGTGAAATGGGTAAGTGTCGTAGGGTCATTTTAAACCCATATGGAATTATCATGATATCAGTGATATGGTGCAAAAAGTTACAAGTAGACATTAGTTTAAAGATTTCACTGTTTGTGAGAACAGTTCTCAGTCAGTATTTGTTGAAAGCATCGTCCGGTGTTGACATTGTGCTGACTCGAACAGCCAGGGCAAGTGCATTGATACACAACACAGCTTTATACTTCTATTAGTATAGCATCTTTATAAGATACAAAGGATAAAATTGGTGAGCATTTGTATAGCAAGATCAAGTTTACATGTTTGTTATTTATGAGGTGTTCAATTTCCGAACAGTAAACAACATTTTGACTTTGTTTAAAATATAGGTATATTAACAAATGTTTTCGCTGCTTGATTATCTCTGGTGCTTGGCTTTTTATCTTTAAGCTTTCTGATTAATTTATTAGCTACAGGTTTCGGAAAGACATTCCACGCCAAAAACGTTTTGGTGATCAATTTCTGTTTGAGGTGAAAGGAGATTTTCTACATGGTTTCTTAGCTCTTGACAAAAGTTAATGTACCTATGCAGTTTTTATTCCCCACGATTCACCCCTGCCATATCGAGTGAACAGACCTGAGTTTGAATTTGTTCAGACAACATGCATATTCCCTATGGACTTAATACATTACAACACTAACCCATTTTCACTAGCTCTTAAAAAACAAAAAGTTATCGATAGAGCTCAACACTAGAATTGTTTATTATTCAAGAAGCTTAGGAGATAAAAACCCGAACACCTTCTTTAAACCATAGGCAAACCGTACCACACGGCATGCTTCAAAGTTGATTTATTTGACATACACCTAGCAAATACAACATACATTTCATCAACACACAGAGAGAAGATATTTCATGTACGGTACAATATATAATCATAGACATACATGTCGTTTCTGTTCTGTAAAAACAACACAAATTTGCTAGGGATCCATTGAGTATACATGGTAACATAGAATCTCCAAACATATATAGTACACTACTTATTTCGTCGTTGTATCCAGCCGCAGAAATACCCTCTATCAGCCTCGGTTTTGTGCAGAGGACAAAAAAAAAAAACATAAAACGGTGAACTTTTCGAATCTGTCATCAGAAGATTATTGAAAATGTGTTTACTGAGCTACATCTATTTTCAGAATAAAACCAGAAACACTATTGGCCCTGGAATAGATCCTTGAGGCACTCAAGCATTTACATTTTGCCATGGGAATTGTTTACAGTTGATAACAATCCGCAGCTTTCTAGGTGAAAGATAGTTAGTGAACCAATTAAGATTTTGTCTCATATACTACAGAAATAGAGCTTACTCAAAAGTCCCTGCGCAGGAGTCTATCGAATGCCTTGAAATATTTAGACAGGAAATAAATTTCTTGTCCTTTGTCCATAGGACAAACTATGTCAAAGTACATATCTTGTGATACCGTCGAACTCTCAGGTAGAAAACTATATTTGTACTATCTCTTAGAAGACTCCCAATGAAGACAACGTCGGGATTGACTTGTCATCCATAGAAAAATATTCGTTTATTAAAGTAGCTTTCCCTCCATTATCAAAACATATGTACTCCCACTTTCTATCGGTGAGACGACGTTGAACTTACTTCATTTTTATTTTAACAATAATATGGCCATTTTCCCACATATACGCATAACCCGTTTATATTAACAATCCGTGTCACCTGTTTAAAATAATATACACCGATTAATCAATCAATGAATGCCTCATATAAGCCAGACTCATCAAACATAAGACTAATTCAATAATCTTCTTACAAATATCCCAATGTCATTGACCAATGTCCACCTGAAGAGAAATCAGTACTTACTTACATGTAAACTTTATACACACAGTGCCGGAGTGGGACGAACTGGCACGTACATCTGCTTCGATTATTTGATGGAGAAAATGGAAACTGAAAAAGCAGTGGATATTTTTCACACTGTGGTTGAACTGAGACAGCAGAGAGTAATGATGGTCCAGACAAAGGTGATACATTTGTTTGATTTTCCTGTGTTTTGTTTTAAGCCATGTACACGAAATTCAGTTTCAGTTAGAATAGACGGGTTGTTCCTAACACTTCTTTGTACATGTATGTCGAATTTAGAGATGTTCGCAGCTTTGAAGTATTCTCGCAATACAAATAATATTTGAATTAAAATATATTCGGAATCGTGTCATGGTCATTAGGGTATACAAGGTGTATATATGTTTTACTTGTTTGAGCCAAATGGACCAATACACCTATTGAGGGCATTGTTTCGTATAATGTACGTACAAGCTTTGCAATTAAAACACAAAAACGCCTTCAAAGGTCTCGATGGGGAAGCTCTTTTGATTCTGACAGAAGGTATAATTTCTTTGTAAGCCAGTTTTTGAAGCATTTAACAGAATCGATTCAAATCTTATTTTAACTATACCTTTTCTGTTTAGGAACAATATGGATTTATTCACAAAGTGCTTCGCGATGCCTACCTATGTCGAGATGGCGTTATTACCGGTGAGCAACTCATGGAGATTGATTTGGACTCAAGCGAGTTCAACGCCAGAATTCAGACTGAATTTGAGGTAAGATCGTCAGTTAATATCATGCAGTGATTTATGCGAACAACTCTTCCTGTAGCCCATTAAATTAGCCACACAAACAATTGCTTGATGCTGGTTTTTAAAGCCCCGAAACAAAGTAAAAGGATAACATAAATAACATCACTTCATACGATATATTTATTGTTTTATTTCTATTTGCAGACCCTGAACTTTTTGTGTCAAATTCTTGAATCCGAAACTACCAAAGAAGAAAAAGAAGGTAAAACCATTTTAGTTTATTTGTATTAATTGTTTTGGTGTAGAATTGCATTCCATTTATTCACGTTAAATCGTGGACTTTAACAATTTAATGATAATACATGATGATTATTCTTTTGTTTTATTTTAGAAAAGGAGAGTTCCGAAAGAGTCTGGCTGTCAACTCCTGTACCAGGCGGTAGCGATTTTATCCGAACTAAATTTCTCCCAGTGAGTCAACACTTGTAAAGCTAGTATTTCTTTTGTAAGAGATAGGATAATATAATTGAGACAAAATATATGGCAACAAATTTCACAAAGATGGCTTCGACGGGAAATAGATTGAAATTGTGTGTAAGGATGTATTACTATAAATAATTTGAAAGAAATAACAAAAAATCTTTACTCTATTACAAATATTGCTAATTTGTCTGTGTCAGGGATTACAAAAAACTTCTGGTCATATTTTTTATATCACTATGACGGTATATATAACACTGAAACCGACAACAGAAAGGTAGAATAATAGCAAGAACTAACACGTAACAAATATATTTTAATATCAGCTGAATAGCGAGAGGTCGAAGTTGATGACAGTCGTGGTTCCAACAGCCGATCAAGTGGCTGACTTCTGGAGACTGGTCTTTGAACGTAGGTGTACTGCCATTGTCTTGTTAAATCGGCTCCACCAGGTGAGTTTTACCTGGTGTTTCCACATTATTCAATGTTCTAACAAGATTCATGCACCCATCTAGACGCACAACAGTGACATACCCTTTTTTCTATGCACCAGCAAACCCTCTTAACTTCACACATTTCCCTTGACTGAGCAAGATTCACACATCCCCATCAACTGAGCGAGATTAACATACTTTCCTTTCTCGCACCAGACTCACCTATTCCCTTTGACTAAACGAGATTCACATATTCTCCTTGACTGAGCCAGATTCACATATTCTCCTTGACTGAGCCAGATTCACATATTCTCCTTGACTGAGCCTGATTCACATATTCTCCTTGACTGAGCCAGATTCACATATTCTCCTTGACTAAGCCAGATTCACATATTCTACTTGACTGAGCCAGATTCACATATTCTCCTTCACGAAGCCCGATTCACACGATTTCCCTTCTCCCACCAGACTCACATATTCCCTTTGACTGAACCAGTTTCACATATTCCCCATGACTGAGCCAGATTCACACAATCCTCTTGACTGACTCTGATTCTAATATTCCCCATGACTGTCCCAGATTCACTTTTCCTGCTTGTACCAGATTCACATATTCTCTTTGACTACAACAGATCCACGAATCCCCCTTGACTGAGCCACATTTACACATTCCCCTCCGTTCTACCAGACTGAAATATTCCCCTTGGCTGTCCCAGATTAACACATTCCCCTTGACTGCCCCAGATTAACACATTCCCCTTGACTGCCCCAGATTTACACATTCCCCTGGACTCACAGAGATTCATATTCTACCCTTTCTCACACCAGATTCGCATATTCCTCATGACTGTCCCAGATTCATATATTCCCCTTGACTCACACAGATTCCTATTCTACCCTTTCTCACAGCAGATTCACACATTCCCTTTGACTGAACCAGATTCATATATTCCCCTGGATTCACACAGATTCATAATCTACCCTTTCTCACACCAGATTCGCTTGACTGAACCAGATTAAAGTTTCCCTTTGCTCTTACCAGATTTACCCCTTCCATCTTGACTGAGCCTTAAAACACTTTCCTTTACCATACCAAAAGCAAATACTGCTCTTATTCGCATCAGACTCGCAGACTTCCCTTGGTCGCACCAGATCTAAGTATCCCTCTTGACTCCGGTAGCGGTATTGAGCTTTGTAAGATCAACACATACACTGACTGTTTTATTGGTTTTTATGTTGGTCAATGTTAGTAAATTTTTTAAAGCATTTCCAATTTTAGTCCGATTTTCTCATAAAGAGACATTGTTACTTTGAATGGAATAGAGATGACCAAAGGAATTAAAGTATTCTCTTTAAGTGCTATTTGGTATTCATCGTTTATTAGAGATAGACCTTCAACTTGACATGGAGTCATACAATAACAGATTATGTTTAACAGCGCTTCGAGCAACCAGCCCCAGGTCACAGTCACATAAGTATTAAAACACAACAATTGTGAGAACATTTAAAAGTTATACCCAGTGCTACCGACAAAACCAATTATTCGGAAATAACTGGTTGATCTGCACTGACTCTATATGACCTTAACAATCTGACGAAGATTTATGCTGTCGGTTCTATGCTGACACTTCCTTCATGGGCTTGCTACAACTACAAAAAACATGTTGGAGTATCAGTTTTCTACATCTCTGTAACAATGTCCCAAACCGACATGCGTTATGTATGGCACGCCAAAGTGGGAAAAATTCAAGATTTATGAATTTAACTCTAAGATTTTTTTTTCCTGCAAGATTTTTGTTCTGGTCCAAGATTTTATTTTTCTTGTTCAAGATTTTTTTTTTGTTGTCCAAGATTTTATTTTTGTTGTCCAAGGTTTCATTTTTCTTGTCCAAGAATTTATTTTGCCTCCCCAAGATTTTTTTCGATGCAAGACTGACGTGATCTGTCCAAAATTTCCATGACCGTAAATTGTAATATGAATGCACAGTGCACTGTTTCAGGATTTTAACGCGTAGTATTAGGTTTGTATGTTTCCCTCAATGACTTATATCATATTGTAGTTAAGCCATTGGGTACACTGCACTGACAGGTCATGCAACAAAAATAAAATCTTGGACATGAAAATTTCAATCTTGGACAATAAAAATAAAACCTTTGACAGGAATAATAAAATCTTGGACAAGAAAAATAAAATCTAAGACAGGAAAATAATCTTGCATGAAAAAAACAAGCTGGGAGTCAAATTGATCAAACTTGAATTTTTGCCACTTTGGCATGCCATAGTTATGTACTTATAATAGGAAAGAAAGCATTGGTACTAACTTGAGCCTGTGAGCATTCGTTATTGGAAAAGAAATCATCGTAGAAACTGACCACAAACAACTATTACCCGGATTAACCAAGTTCGTGTTGTATGGCGACTGATGCGAGTTTCAATGTGGGCTTCGAGTTATGACGTTACGACAACATATTGACAATTCTTTGCGAAGTGACGTCACAAAATGGCCATAATGTCATTGACAGCTTTAAATATTAGTGTACAAAAAAACTTCGTGTATTAATTTTATATTATGTACAATGTTTAATCAAAAGGTACGTTTATGCGAGCAGTTCATAAACTGGCAGTATGGAAATCCCTATTGTACACGGCACTGTGTCCATGCTATAAGTAATAGGGTGGCGAGAGGGTGCACAGTCAGGTTAAAGAATTTATCTGCCCAGCACCGCTTATATTCAAGTCGGTAAAAGTTGAGAAGCGTCGGTAATTCTCGGTGACCAGATAATTTCCCTTTTGACTTATGGGAATAACGGTTTGTTCAAATCCTGATCAGTTCTATACAATAACACGAACTAGTGACTATTATATTATCTGTTGTTCATTTCTTCTTCTACTATAATCCTCACTATACCTAATCCATTTCATATGCATTGTTAAGTATTGCTGTTTATCTAAATGACCCGAAGTTCGTTTTCATTTGGCAGCTGTTTTCGAAAGGTTAATTGAGGTTTAATTCCCTTTCTAAGAAAGCGATTTCGATTCATTTCTAAAATTGCCTGACCTGTACCAAGGCATGTAGTTGAAGTAACCGACTGTGGACTCTTGCATACTACTGAATAGGATGTTTTCCGATCCTAGTCGATGGACTTCTGAAAATACCGATAAAACACCAACTGATAATCGTCAGTACAACCATGTACTTTGTGTTTTACCAATGATTGAATATGGTTAAATTACGCCTTAGAATATTTTCAGGGAGAATAATCTTTTCCCCGGGGAATTGTTGTGTTCAGCAAATATGTACGAACAGTACAGCAGTATTAATGAGAGTACAAAAGCATGTTTATGGCTGTTCCGTTAAACAATATAATTATATCAATGTTTTATTCCCTGTTGTTGTGATTTCTTAGTTTGCAAGGGGTGACCACGCAGTACAAGGTACACTTTTCATGAAAACAAAAATCTGTTACATTTCGCGAACGTATAAGATTTGACCGACAGTTTACTAGATAGTTTATCATGCAAATCCCGTATCTATTCGTGGTTACGCCTTACATGAAGGATATGTCTAGTACATCCTGTGCAAATATATTCTCAAAACAATTGTAATATAATAAAAAAAAACTTGGTCGCCACCACTCTTATTTTTTCTGACGCATTCCTCGTGCTCTAGTTTTAGAGGGGAGTAGTACACTTTGTTGGGTATACCGTCCCAGCTACTGACCATGCAGCTATTTGATTGGTTGTTTAGTTTGTCCGCCAATTGTTTGTTTTTCGCATTTTCATCATTGAAGAATAAGGGCACTCATTTTAGAATCTCAGTGGTGAATCCTATTGAGATCAAAAACAAAATCTACAAAATACCAGAAAGTAAAAGCTTAAACGGTTATACTAGTAAGTGGCATACACTGTTAGCGTTTATTTATTTACTTTTGTGGATAGTCTCTCTTAGTGTCTTAAGCGTTTATCCTATATGCGTAACATATGTTGTACATCGCTGTCCGAATCTAAATTCACCAAAAAATACTTATTTCTACATGGATTTTTGTAAGGTTTATTTTTCTCAAGAACATAACACACCAATATTTATCTTAAAGATAAATATCTGCCCGCCAAAGATTATGACAATTACCAAAACCAGTGGCGGATTTAGTAAGGTGGGCGTAAGGGGCGAAAAAAAAATGTGAAAAAAAAAAAGAAAAAAAAAAAAAAAAATGACCGAACAAAAATTAGATATCTAGCTGAGTGGAATTCATGTACTAGTGAGGCTTGACCTTTTGTTGTATGTGACTGGAAAACAACATATCCCATTACCTAAACAAAGTGTGGCATAGCAAGTTTTAAAATTCGTCATTGGTGTGCAGGCATCAAGGCCTGCGACGGACTGTTGGATCATAACACTGCTAACAAAATTTAAAAAAAAAACTTTCAAACAGCATCGACATCAATAGACAAATCAAAATATCTTGCGATATCTTGCTACTTCGTCTTGCCAAAGTCCCGTGGTTCGAATCCCGGTGGAGACAAGTAAATGTTACTTTCTCGGCATGTTAAACATATGAATGGTGTGTACATGTTTCAGTCAGAAGAGTACTGGCCTGAAAAAGGAACCCCTTACTCAGTTGGATGTTTGACGATTACGCTGTCTGAGGAAAACGAAATTTCACCATCTTTAACAATAAGAACATTATCTGTGGTTGATTCGCGACAGGTAAGAATACTCATAACACATGTAGAAAATATAAGGTTTTTACATCAATTGTAAAAGAAGTATTTCGGCCGGAAATTAGAGTTGTATGTTTTTAATAGGTGGGGAAACAAGAACTAGTTTGCGTCTCGCACCAAGATTGGAAGATCCGATATGCAATTAAGTATATTAGTTATGCTCTATTTATTAATACGGACTTACACAATACACTCTGAATTAAAGACATATCGGTGGTCCGTTTGTTTGTTTCTTTGTTTGATTGGTGTTTAATGTCATACTCAATATATTTCGGTTTTATGACGACGGATTGTGCACCTCACACTGTTTCTAGCTTAATTACAGTGAAAAAACGGGAGGACACCTGATAAAAACCACATCCGCGATTGCAGGAGGAGCCACATCATGTGAATCACTTATTTACCGTATAATCGATAGAGGGACATGATGTAAACGCAAACGCTAATCACTAAACAACATCCCTGGGCGTCTGTGGTTTGCAACTGTCTTGTAGAAGCATACATGCACATTTAAACTTCATTATTTCACTAATGACAGTAAAATAATAAAAATGCCATTAATATTTAAAAACTTTTGTGCATTTTCTTTTTTCGTTATTTAAATTTGATTTTCTAGGTTTGAGTGAACATCCCGCATTAATTTTATTGCGAATGAAGGTTAATTTTCAGTAAGCTAATAAATTATATTCGTAGAGTGTTTGTGATCCTTTATATTTTTCTAATCCTGGAAATTGGATTTTCCCCTTTTAAACCTTAACTCTGAGTCAAGTTTCGATATTTTCTGTTCTGAAGAATCCCAATACCAAGACAGCTCTAAATGTGAGACAATTTACATTCATGAATTGGAAGGATGATTCGAATGTCCCTGGAGAAGCAGAAGACCTGGTGACCTTGAAAGAACACGTGGCTTCCTGCCAACGACATCACAATTCTGGGAATATTTTGCTGCATTGTAGGTAAGTATTTGTCGTTAATTCATTTCGTTTATGTCTTATTCCTTCTAACCGAGGAAACATGCAACATTTGTCTTCCTTTACTAGCCCATGAAACGAAATACAGTTTTATTTATGTTATGATTTATCATATAAACTATGTTTTTGCCCTTATCGTTAACAACTTGACTTCCACCAATTTATTTATCAGTTTTGACGTTAGAGTTTTCAATACTCCAAATTATAATTTCCCTGATTTACACAATAACGATTAATTGATTTCATGAAAGCACTGAACAATTGCACTTGGCAGGGATGGTTCTGAGAGGTCTGGACTGTACGCTGTGTGTGATTTCTTGTTAGATCGTCTTAATTCAGAAGGTTACATCAACGTGTTACTGACAGCAAGGAAATTCCGAGGTCACTTTGCGGAATCCATCCAATCAGCCGTGAGTATTCCGCAGCTAACAACTATAGCTTTTTGAAGGGCTTGTTGGTGTCCATGGATACCGTACAAGGTTACTAGATACAAAACAACAAGGCTAACAAATTCAACACTTAAAAACATGTGTTCGAGTTCACAGTCGAAATAAGTTTTTGTTAGTTTTATTGGGGATAAACAGCGCACTCACATGACTGCGCGCCAGCCGAATGGCTGATATATATACGACCACGGACACCACTGGCAACAAACTATGACAAGACATGACAAAAACACAGGACAATCCTAGAGAGCTCCAGAACGATAGGAAGCTCACTGGCAGCCTTCCAAGAATGCCTTGTAAACGATAAGCTACATGTGTCCAATGACACTTTTCAAAGTGTACTCCAACTATCTTGCTAGGTAATGTACGATTATAAACATATGTAGTTTAATGCGATGTTTAAACGACAAGCATATTGTTACATGTTGAAGTATAAACGAAATGTTGTTTCGTTTCAGGAACAATACAAGTATTGCTACAGAGTTGCCAAGGAGTATTTCCAAATGTTCGACACATACGCCAATTTCAGCTAATTGGGTTTCCTTACCGTGGATTGCTTTTTTTGTCATTTAGGCTTTCGTTGTATTACGTAAAAATGACAGTGTTTTTGTTTGTTTGATTGTATATATGTATTGCCAGTACACAACTGCTTTTCTTTTTTAACCAACAAGTATACGAAATCCTGTATTATTTTGCACCACAAGGTGCATGTAAATATCGCCGTCCGTGATGACGTTGTCTGATTTGAAAGCCCATAACATCGAGACTCGGTCTCAAACTGTGCAGACAATACTGTTGCTTCTTTAAAATAAATAAAAATAAATGTTTTTCTCTATTTGT
>JARFOD010123499.1:0-14324 GCA_031763545.1 Mopalia muscosa
ATGAATTTTTCGTCCTTCTTTGGAGTAGTCACCTTACTCTATTATGTTAAGCTTGTCAGTGGAAATTCTAATATTTAATATAATGCTAAACTAAATCCTATTGAAAATGGTATCATTCTGAACAAATTTCATGTTTCCATGGCAACAAATATGTCCGCATCTGTCACTTTTTTTGACATAAGGACTTGAACAGGATAAAACCAAACTGCTTAAAATAGAGAGTTCAAATTTGGAATGCAGCTTAATATGATGTTAAACTACTTAAATATCACATTTTGCAATGCTTAATCAGCTAACATTTTACCTTAATTAGGCAAGGAATAGTGTGTAGTGTACAATCAGTCGCCATATAAGTGAAATATCCTTAGTACAATATTAAACCCCAATCAAACAACAACAAAACAAATCAGTGTTCCACACAAATCCAGGTCTGGTTTCTATGCGGTTTCCTTCCCGTTTGTCACCATATTTAAGTAGGTTAGAGTGTCGCAATATAAGTGAAATATATTTATATATTAAATCAAATGCCTATCTTACAATACACTAATTAACTTTGACTCTAAATGAAATAGATATTTGAAACATAACTAACTCTGATCACCTCTATCTCATTATAAACCCCTTATTATGGTGGAAAACGAGAGCATTCATGCTGCATTCTGGACTCTTTGTCACCATCTATTCTGTATATTTACTCCTATTTAAAATGAAAAGCATTCAGGAGCACTGCTATAAGTTGTAAACATGATATCACAACCCGTAAATGCTGTTCAAGTGCTACTATGATTAGAAAATACCACTCGTCAACTCGATGCTTATCAAGTAAATCAAGTTTGTGGTCGTAATTACAACCAATATTTACCCCACAAGAGGAGATTATGATTGTCCTAAGTACAGTATTAATTTTCATTAGTAGCGTCGAAAATGTGCCCAAAAGAGCAAAAAAAATCAGTGACTTTTATTTATTGGAATCAAGTTAGAAGAGAACGATGAATTATGTTTAGCAGAATTTTTTTTCTGTCCTTCACAAAAGCTTATGATACTTCAATTGTGTATGTCAAAAGGTTTGTGATAAGCCCTTTTGATTTGTGAATATGTCAGCTTTTAAATCTCAGTAGGTTCTACTAATTCCATTGAATTGTTTCCCTTGCAAAATAAATGTTTTATTTTATATGGCATTTTACTTTTTTCTTAGCCGGATAAAAAATCTGCCAGTCTACTTGGAACTTGTCTGTATGACTCAAGATCAAAGCGTGTCAAATCCAAGCCATATGATCGTAAACTCCGTGTTTGTTTGGGCACAGACAGCACAAGTGAGGAACCGTCGGGGACAGACCAGTCATCTCTACCTGGTTTCACAAAGAGGTTCTACGAAAACACAAGCCCAGTGATGCATTCTAGTAAATTAAAAGATGTTTTTAAAACCAAAGATTCACATGCAAATAATTTTGTTGCCCAACCGTATGTTAAAAGAGGTGCAAACAGTGGGACATTTATGCAGCAGCAAAACAATTATGTGAAGAAAATGCATTATGAATCACAGACAGCTAAAGAAACAGGGCCTTATGATATTAATGAACAGCGTTGGGCTTCACCTAATATTTATATAGGTCCTTCCAAACCTCCTGATGAAATGTTAAATTCTCCTCAATTTATGCATAAGTGGGCGGCACCAGCTGTTAACATAGCAACTTTAATCCCTCCTCCTCCACCCCCACCCGAGCCATCCATACAGCAGACCAACTCACAGAAAAGGGAAAGTTGCACAGCTGAAAAAACTTTGAAAGACTTACAGACATGTAAATCTGACAGGGAGGTGCAGAAAATAAAATACCTGAAGCTTTTAGAGTATGTATAATTATTATTTTCTAAAATATGTCAAATAATTTTTTATTTTTTCTGTAGTGTTTATGTATACATATTTAATTTTTTATATATTCCTACCCATTCATTTTGTGGATATAAGATAAACTAGTTTCAGAACTTTCAGTGCAGTCTCTTTAGTGGTTCTGCATTAAAATCAGAAATATTTTCATTAAAAGTATGTTTTCTTTTTTCATCCTAGATCTGGCTGGAAGAGAGACAGGGGAGGTAACTGGGTGAAAGACGAGGATGTGGAATTTGACTCCGATGAGGAAACGCCATCTTTACAGTTATGACAGATTTAGAATAAAGAAAAAATTATGCCTTTTATGGAGAAAGATCTTCACATCCTACATGTTGCTGCATGTATTGACACACCCTCAAAATGATGAAATCTAATTTGAATCTTATATGTAACATTATTTAAAAACGATTGGAAATCCTGGGCATGGTTTACACATTCCAAGCAATAAATATTAATGGGACAGTGAAAAATATTTCTGTTCATTCACCGTTTTTATAGGAAGATATGTGATTACTAATAAAAAATGGTTCTGTTAGCTGTTAGATTTAACACTGCCATCATATAGTGAAATACCAAAAACCTTTAAGAACTACAGTGTATTAGTTCATTTGTCTCTAAAACATGCAAAATCAAACTTGAATTTAAAAAATCTTAGTTTTCGTCGGTTTATTAAATTGTGCTTTACCAATCAATGTCTTCATGTATTTCTCAGTGACTAGGGTTGAAGTTTTGTTGGTAGCATGTTGGCCTACTTATCCCACTTCCATGGTTCGAATCCATCTGTCTCCATTAGGTATATGAGTGAGTCACACTACTTATCCTACTTCCATGGTTCGAATCCATCTGTCGCCATCAGGTATATGAGTGAGTCACACTACTTATCCTACTTCCATGGTTGGAATCCATCTGTCGCCATCAGGTATATGAGTGAGTCACACTACTTATCCTACTTCCATGGTTCGAATCCATCTGTCACCATCAGGTATATGAGTGAGTCACACTACTTATCCTACTTCCATGGTTGGAATCTATCTGTCGCCATCAGGTATATGAGGGAGTCACACTGCTTATCTTACTTTCATGGTTCGAATCCATCTGTCGCCCTCAGGTATATGAGGGAGTCACACTACTTATCCTACTTCGAAGCCATCTGTCGCCATCAGGTATATGAGTGAGTCACACGACCTGGCTTCGGCAATGGCAGAGGTGATTTTTACTAAGTTTCCTCTTGGTTTTCCACCATATTTAAGCAAGTGACAGTGTGAAATGGACAATTTGTCAGCATATAATGGAATACCTATTGAATAAGACGTAAAGCTTGCTTGAATTGTGTAGGGCTGCTGATTTTTCACTGCAATTCTGGTGAGCTGTTGATAAGAGCCAAACTACTCACAAAAAATTAAGGATCACTATGAGAAAACAGGTGAGTGATAAACTTGATTCTCAACTGTCAACCATGTCTCAGTCCGGCCAAATTGTTATGAATTCCTGGTCAGCTGTAAGTGGGCAATGTTAGGCATTGAATTAAATGTTTGCAAAACTTCAACGCATTGACTTCTTTCTTCTGAAAGTCATGACTTTGGGTGCAAGTGATCCTTAACTTTTTATGAGTAGTTTAGCTCTAAGAGTGCCACACCAACATATAATCCCTTTTGGTTTCTTTCACTTTTGTAGACTTTGTTTTATTGCACCCTAGGCCCAAGCTTGTCATTGGTGTTACCTTTCATTCTTATGGCTAGCACACCAACCGCTTTCATATGAGTGAAATAATCGTAAAGAACAAAACCATCATCTTTGAATTGTACTGGATGTAATCGGGCATACTGGAAACTTTATTGCATGTTAAGTACAAAGTAGATGGCGGTTGGGAGAGAACTGTCTGTTGCTCTTAATGGTAAGATAGGGGCAACATAAAGCTGATCTGTTATCTCTTTATATTGAGTTCAGGGGTTGGTCTTTCCTTGTTTTGTTGCCAGTGGCATCAGGAGTTCAGCCATGCGAGTGAATAGCCGTAACAATTGAGTTACATGAAAACCCCAATCAAACAATTGATTTATTTTTAACCATTCTGACAACGTTCTTTCCCCATTTAGTACTATTTCATTGGAGGAGATTATGAAGGTTTTAACACACCTTCAAAACGAATGTTTTATTAAGTTGTTCTTAAATTGACTAATTTAACATAGTTGGAGGAAGATTTTTCTTTTCTTTTCTACGGTTAGCCCTGGACTGACCATTTATTCAGTATCGGTTACCACGATTTTACAATCCTCTTATAATGCCACGTTGTCAGGTTTGTGGGGCGTGTAATAAACTGAGTGTTTGCTTTGACATGTACATTATTAGGAGGAAGATGCCATCAGGACTGTTGGTTTGACAGAGTTATACCCCTTTACTGGACAGCAAATAACCTAACGGACAAAGTAATTTATTTGGCGTTCTGTATGTAACCTCACTAATCCAAGATTTCAATTACATTCTGAACATTCATTTCTTATCTAAATAAAAGACTGACACAAAACTAAGGGTAACAAATTGACATGATACAGTTTAATACTTAAAGTATATAAAATCCATAATATACAATTGGTCAGGAATAAATTATTCATATTTACAGTTCACTATCTTATCGTTGATTTTGTAAAAGAAAAGTAATTTTAGAAATGTGATATGTCTATGTAAAATTCTTGAGATGAGCATGTCCAAACCCAATCTTCTAGTCATCCGATATAGAAAAATGAGTTTCAGGGTTTCCACGTTATTACTTTTACGGCAATGGTTGCAGCTTTTACAACAGCTGGAATAGAGTCCTGGGTGTGAGCTTGAATCTGAAAATGAAACCAAAAGTAAACATAAGTACTGGTGAAAGAACAGTTGATTGATTTTCTTTCTACACTAATTATTCTACCAGCCCAATCAGTGAATTAAACTGATGGTGAGGTTGGTAGCCACAAACAATAACAGTCAAAAACAAATTGTGGATGATTGATTGGGTTTTGTGCTGTGGCAAAAAGTATTTCACATATGATGGCAGAGTACACCAACACTGACAAAAGCATAACATGTGAAGAGACCTGCTCTGTTTGTCTCCAGTGCAGCCCTAATATCTAGGCTTAAAACGTACTATCCTTAGCCTAAGGACGATGAGACCAATTGAGCAAATGTGAGCATGAGGGTACTGAAACCTACCACAATATTACTGAAGTGAAGAAACCTTCATAATATAGTCCAGACTTTTTTGTCATCTTGTAAAAGATGATTGTGGCATTTTTCCGTTTATTTTTCAATTCAAAATAGTACAAATGATAATATTGTAAACAAACGTCTAAAATTCTGTCCACATATTACCTTTTCAACCTGCTTCAATAAAACTTCTCTGCCTTCTGGGGCCTCCGACAGACAGGTCAATGCCTTAAAACACAAAGTAATAAAAACATGTTTTCATAAGAGTGCAAATATATTTGGCAATGACAATAACAACAGATAAATAGGACCAATTACAACTTGGTCTTAGTCCGAACAATTTAAGGCTTCAGTTCAAGTGACCCAAATTAGACTGAACTGACCAAGTTCAATTGATTTTGCACAACCATGTGCATTACTCAAATATAGCCCAAAGCGGTATTCCCAGCTGATGATTGAAACATACCAGTCCAGTTGTTGAAATCTCAGTTAGACTAACAGCAAGGTACATGTAGATGATCTTGCATAGAAATGGACATCATGTCATAATAGAACTTCACTGTTATGCAACGTCCTGTAACTGATCCATTAACTGAGCTTTGAGCACCAGGCCCCAGTTAAGTTACTTCAGTTTGAATGCTTTTTGCAAGGTTTGAGATGGATAGAACACAAAATTTGACACGAGGCTACTTCACAACTCAATCTCCAAATGTCATTCTTTTGATTTATATATGCCTTATTAATAATTCTTCATTTTGAAATGGACATTACTCACCTTGAGGGCATTGAGACGCACTTCACTGGTTGGATCATCAACCAGACGAATCAGAGCATTTATGGCTCCCTCTTTTATTGCTTTGTATTTCCCTTGTGTTGTTATTGTTATCCTAAATTGAAGAATAGAAAGTTTAAGCTCAATATCTAAGGCATGAATTGTAACTTATAATATGAATGACACAAATTGGCAATTCTGAATAAGCAGTTACGGTAAATGCCTTAAAAACTACATTGGATTGGACAGCATATGCAGTGAGTTTATATATTAATACAAATGCCTGTGATGGTATCTACTTGTAATCATTTAACAACACACCATTTCAGAAAATTAAAGATATATTTCATTGTTTACACATTTAACAAATATGATTACATTACTTACATGGCAAGTGCTCCAGCTGAACTCGCCCTAACATCAGGGTCCGAATCTGATAACAGTTCAACTAAATGGGATACAGTTTCTCCTTCAACTGCTTTATTCTTGCCTTCCAGGGGTACACTAAATAAATTTTATAAAAATATTAGAAAATATAACAATTTCACCTGTAGTTCGGCAAAGATAAACTAAAAAAAACTACAAAGTTTGTCAACAAAATTTTCACATTTGAAGTTTGTGCAGTATCAGTGGATATATTTTGTAGGAGCTCTTTTAACAAAGATAGACATTCTATAACTTGTTTAAGAGGCATTTAGAAGATGATGTACTAAACATACAGCTGTAAACATGCATGTTTATATCCAGTAACATTCTATAGTCAACCCAAATAGACCCAGGACATGTATCTTCACACTTATCTCTGGCTGATGAGACACACTTACTATTTTTTTGTATATACACTTATCTATCACCCATGATGCCTAGACTTCTTAAGTTTTTATTAGACACTGAATATTTGAGAAAAAAGACGATATTAAGATCCAGGATATCTGTAGCTACGTTAGCTATGACAAAACATACTCTAAATGTTTGAGAAAATAGACCAGCATTTACATGTAGCTAGGATAAACATTATTTTCGTTATTTTGGGATCACACTTTCTTAGTTTGAAAGTTAACAGATTCTAGTTCAGAAAATTTTGCAGGTTGAAACTCATCTGGGAATCGAACCCACGACCCTCAGAGTAAGGCACAGAATCGCCAGCAGTAAATGCTGGCCACCTGGCAACCTAGACACTCAACCGTCTGGCTTTCTGGTTGGCTGAAGGCAAAATTGTCTGAACGAGAATCTGTCCAAACTAAGAAAGTGTTATCCCAAAATAACTAAAATAATGTTAAACTTCACTTTCTAAAAGACACAAAAAATATTCATAGGATAAACATTATATCTCTGGCTGCCATAGCTCTAAAATGAATGTCTGGGGTCCTAGAACTGCTAGATCTATCTAAGATCAGAATATCTCTTCTTGTCTATGCCCACTACACACTACATGTTTGAGAAGATAATTCTTTCCATTGTCTATGATAAATATATCCATGGCTTCCTCGGATCTTAGAAAACATAGATTAGCTGGGGTATGACCTACCTTATATCTTTATTATCTTAGGTGGCCTTATCTCTGATAAGACATACTGAATGTTTGAGAAGATATTTCTATCTACAGCCCAATATTAATATATCCATAGCTGTTTCAGATCTTAAAAGACCTAGAATAGTTGAGATCATGGATGACCTACCTAAGATCCATGATATCTCGGGCTGCCTTAGCTCTGATTAGGCACACTGAATGTTTGAGGAGATCTGTAAACACCTGCATTGCTCCACTCAGAAGGGTCATTTTTGTGTCCACTCTCATACAGAAGTGTAATGAGTCTAATATCAACTCCTGAAATATATAAACATGCAGTGGTTACATTCATCTGATAGCACATGATACTTCAAAGCATAAACAGGTCACAATAACACACGAAAGTATTTTGTTTGATTTGGGTTTATGTCGTACTCAAGGGTAATTCACTTATATGACTACAGATTGTCCACATGACATCGAATGTTCCTTGCCTAATTACGATGGAAAACCTAAGAAAGACTACCCCCGCGATTACCAGAGCCACACCATGTGATTCACTCCTATACCTGATGGTCGACAGATGGACTCAATCCTGTGAATGGTACATGGAAGTAGGTTTAATAAGCGCACATGTACATGAAATGAAACTTATCTTAGAAAATAAAGGTGGCTTTAAGCAGTCCCAGCATTTGTTAATTTTAACATAATAAAGTAATTCAGATGACAAAAGTCAAACAACCCATAAGAAATACATCATTCATTAAATAAATACATTCTGATTCATGAAATATATTGAGGATTGCCAAAGTTTTACAAAATTCCCTGTCAATGATTACAGTTGGACTTAAAATTAACTGAAGGGTATGCTAAAAGTCAATTGTAGTGAGAGGTTGACTTACTCAACTTACCTACAATTACTGACATAGTACAAATTCTCACCTAAAGTCTCATTAATAATCTAAAACCCTGTCTTACCTTGATTTCATCATGTTCAGATCTCAGTTTATCAACAAGTCTTTCTACTAGGTTTTCATCAACAATTCCCTGAGCACCTGGAGAATTAACAAAGTTGAATTGTGTCACTTAAGAATCAGATTGGGTTCTCCAATCAGAATTACTACAATAAATGAAGTTTTTGTGCTTGTTTAATTGTGTGCTTTCACCTAAGTTGTTTCCTGACCAGACTAACACATGTAAAACACAGGAACCAAGAAAGAGATTTGCTCTTGTGTTCTTGTGATGAACTAAATCATAATTTGATTTCAGTATTCCTCATAACTTACATGGTAGGAAATTAGATCTAATATAACAGATACAAAAGATTAGATTGATTCCTAGACTGGCCTGGCTGGTTGAATGATTGACTGTATAAGGTAACCATTAAAGTGGGTGTTTTAAGTTTATATTTTCTATCCATGTTGTTGGTTCCATATACCAGTAGTCCCACTTATAAAAATGAACCCTAAAAATATAAACATATGATTACCCATGGGAGTTTCTGAGATCATCTCAATAGCTTTATGTGCATTTTTCCTGGCAATATCTTCATTGTCATCAAATAAGGCAGCTATAGGGACGATTATACTGAAATCCAAGAAAGCCTGTCTGCCAATCTCATATCCTGATAAAACAAATTATCACAAGTTATAATTAATCCCTATATGCTAATAACAATAATTATATCGTTCTTGTTGAATGAAACAAAATGAAGGTTTTACAACTACAGTAATAAACAGAAAAAATACCAGCAAACAAAACAGACTGTCGTGTAGCCTAAATTCAATTAAGCGTACATAACACCTCAAGTGCATGATATTTATATACATTTGCAGGAACCAATACTGAGATTCTCAGTTCTGTAAAGTTAAATGACCTGCTCAGTAGAAGAAAGTTCTAGTCTAGTCTGACACAGATTTTTAACATTTCAACCCACGATGCATCAAACATTCTGCATTTTATCATTGACAATGTTAAATGTCTTCAGACTAATTACCTAACAAACATAGAGAAAAGCCTAACAATGACAAGAAATTTGTCATCCATGATCTGTATCAACACAACACAACAAGCCCATTTGCTGCATGATCTTTTCCATGTTATTTAAATTCGGCTTTATTTGAACAGTCATTCTGTTGTAGTAGGACTATATTCATGAACTTACCAGCTATAACATACAAACACTCAGTTGACTTCTGTCGGACTGTTATATCCGTATCAGTCAGCAAATCTTTTAAACTCTGAACAATTCCTAAAAAGGGAAACAAAGTTGAACATTTTATTTTTCAGTAATTCACTGTTTTAAAATAAACATTTCATAACAAACCAATACAGCTATTGTTTTTTTTTTTTAAAACAATTTGTCAATAACAAAGAAATAGTGCTTCAATATGCCAATTTTGTTTTTCTGTTGTGTTTTTTAGTTTGTTGTTACACATTTGACTACAAACTTGAAATATATTGTAAATAGACTTGAAATATATTGTAAATAGACTTGAAATATATTGTAAATAGACTTGAAATATATTGTTAATAGTTCCATTACCAGTTCTGAGAGCCTCAGCTATATGCTCTGGGTCATGAAGATAATCACACAATGAAAGTACAGCCCGTTGTCTTGTTAATAAATTATCATCTTGCAGTTCACGGTTCTGTAACAAGGAAGCAGAGTGGTTAATTGTCAGTATTTATTTGTCTACATGCCCATATACCAGACAGAATAGATACACTGAAGATTTCTGATGAAAAAGCAACAAAGAAACAGCTGAGCATCATATGCTGCATGTATGCATGTTGTTATTTTTCTTGGAGTTCCTGTAAAACAATATTTCAGCCATATGGACTCAATATCCAACAAGGAATGTATATACAGATCAGCCAAAAATATTTTATTTGGCAACTGAAACTCACCACTGAATGGTTATTAAATTTGTCTACATTTTTCAACTCCAGGCCAATTTTTTTGTTAAATTTAGTATTTATAAATAACATGTATATTTATACCATAAATGTATCATTTCACAGCTTGTCCGTATTCTTGGTAAATAGGACTTAATTTACAGTGAAATATATCTTAATCAATAAACAACATGCTAGGCTGAACATTTTTGTTTTTCACTGTATTATTTGATCTTACATAATAGACAAAAGTTCTATACACAACAAGTTGGAACATACCAATCTGGGTAATGCTCGGTCTCCATATGCTAGTGGGGTTTTAGTTGGATCAATATGTGGTGGATATTTTGCCGTGATTAAACACTGAGCCATGATGAAAGGTCTGTTGCTGCAAATAAAAAATATATCTGATTAATAGACATGCTTTAAGTCAATGCTCACTCATACATTGGACATGTTTTCAAAATTGAATATTTACAGGTTTGTTTCATTGGGTCATACTCTGACTCTAGGGTATTTCACTTATATGACAACGCATTGTCCACTTCACGGTTCCTTGCCTTATTATGGTGGAAGGCCAAGAGGAAACCTTGTAAAAACTACCCCCGCTATTGCCTGAGCAACATTTTGTGACTCACTCATATACCTGAATCACCTGATGGTCGACAGATCCTGTGAATGGTAAATTGGAGTAGGATTAGGAAGGTAGCACAAATGTTTATCACCAAGACACTGCTGCGGGCTACTATATTTACATGTGTTTGAAACATAAAACATCCACACATCATGAATGTGCTAATTGAACGGTCCTTGTATGGCAAATGCCCATAAAATGCAGGGATACCATTTGGCAAATTACTTCTATCTTCCATGTTAGTGACCACATGACAATCTTGTCACCAAATTTCAAGATCCAGGTATTGTCAATGCAGTCTTACGCTTTACTGTCGGTACAGCTGTCTTCTATAGGCCGCGGTAGCACATGAAAAGTGTCACGTGCCACATTTCAGTCTGTTCATTTGGTAGATTTGTCAACATGGCCGAATGTCAACTTTATCGAATCACCTCAGATTTGACCAGATTTAGTGGATAATACCGCCTATAGCCTAGACAATGGAAGGAGGTAAGATTTGCCTAACAGACTCCATTCACATCAGCCGACAGGTGACAGTGTTCGTCCACTCAAAACCACCAGGTTTGTCCCGTTTTTCCGACCAAAACGGACCCATGCTACAATCGTTAAAGGAGACAATTGCTCATCTAATCAAAAGCAAGGGAAATAAACCCTACTGCTGAGAAATTATGATTGAATCGGACGTCATGTAGCGGTTTTATGGATCATTCAAACCCACACAAGTGTTTAAAAAGGAGGTGAGAGACAGCTAATCTAATAATTAATGTGTTGCGTGTAAGTCTTATTTATAAGCGTTATTATCCAAGAGTTGGGGAGGCAAATGACCCCTTAACATTGCACTCTATAGCTGCATTGCTTGCTGATTAACATTTACAAACCATCAGTCTCCTACCTTGTCAGAGTGGCCCTGACGTTTTGTTTTTGACAATCCGAAAACAACTGTTAGTTTTTGCCCATCAGAGAATAACTCAACTCCCTCGGACTATCTCCTACCGAGAAATGTAAATTATTAGGCCTAGGCCTACTAAATCGTGCCAAAAGTAGATCCAGGTATCGTCAATCATGCAGTCTTACGCTTTAGGCCTAGCCTAGGCCTATTCCTGAAAAGTTGGCTCTGTCGGTTGTTAAGCCTATCATATAACGTACACGCTTTCTTATCGCTTCAATTTTACATAACCTCATGTAATTGCCCAAATAAACACATGCGAAACATACCGATGGTCCAATAGTGAAGATATAGCTGATTCAATTATTTGGAAACAGTGACAGGTCGTACACCACCTTTCTTTCGCTATTCGTAGAGTCGCTGGTTGCTATGGATATTAATTACATAAAGCCACAGTTTCGAACGATGCGTATTCATACGAAGTTCAATAACACGGAAAAGCATAAGTTTCACAGCAATAGAAGGTAAATTATACTACTCAAAACATTTAGATTATTTATTAATATAGTTGATAAATCCACTTGGGAATCAAAATGGGTACGCATCGATTGCTGCAATGCAATTTATTTACGTGTTTTTTCGTCATTTAAGCAGACAGTACAGCGGGAAATATGAATCAAAAATAAGCCAAGAATTTAACGTTCACTTTGAATGAGGAAAATGAATGTGAGTAGCTTTTTGTAATTCTGATTTAGGTCTAATTGTAGAAATGGTCCATCACTTGTAACTTTGTAACATAACATGTAACATCCAGGTACAGGCTATCGTCATTACAAAGCATATGCAATAGCCGTGAATAGGCCTACCGTCAGCTTCATCAAAAAATGTCTTTTGGGTTGGTTATTTTTATCCAAACTACACAGAAAGCAAACGGATTCAACGTGAAACAGTTTAGCCTTATAAATAAACCTAGTGGGTTAATAGGTTACGTGTTAGTTTAAGAGTCGATACAGTGATAGTTT
This sequence comes from Mopalia muscosa, assembly GCA_031763545.1. Classification (NCBI taxonomy): domain Eukaryota; kingdom Metazoa; phylum Mollusca; class Polyplacophora; order Chitonida; family Mopaliidae; genus Mopalia; species Mopalia muscosa. Next base: position 12,794 of record JARFOD010123499.1, read on the forward strand.
TGTGAAAATGTTTAGTGTAACTTGTGTTTCCTTCCACAACAGCTGCACATATAAGTTAAAGGATGTTGTATTTGACAAGTTCGACTCTTTTTCTTTCTCTGCAGAGCACATTTATGTTGATTATGTCCATTGAATATGAAAAAGACGATTGTTAAGAAATACCAACTCTTTGAACAACCTGATGAACAGAAGAAGACAAGAAAAGCAATATTAGAAGGTATGATGTAGGTCTAAAGTGTTATCAATGTACGGTAATTTAGTAAATCAGCAAACAAACTAATTATGGGATAAGCTTAGGTTAAATTGTGGCTTTTAGTGTTTTAACTGTATGGATTTAATTTTTAATTTTTAAGTATTACTCCAGCCCAAAGGGCATAGGGGGTAAGAAGATCTCAACCTTTTTTGCTCACCACACATCTGTTTTATGCATAGTAGATTACTATACAAGGGATCCATACAGTATCATACAACTCAATATTAAGTTAAGTCTAACTGGAAACCTTAAGTGTTAAGCTGGAATAATAGTCAAAGTTTTAGTCCCTTTTCCTTTCTCTTCACACTATATTGCCTTATTTTAATACTTTGTCATTTTGATGTCTTTCAGTTTTCCAATCCCGTATACAGAAGGAAGACAAAAGGGTAACGGAGGAGAAATCCAGCGAGGCGAAAGTATTTCAGAAATGTGATCAGGACAATGTTTCATCGTCAAAGGGCAAAATGAGCACAAGTGATGCAAGTAATACAGAGACAAAGAAAATCAGAACCAAAAAGAGACGAAAAAGATCAGAATACAACAAACGGAGATCAAAGACTGCATCCAAGGTAAACTTACATTTTAGCACAGAATGTAGCCTGCATTTTAGCTCAAAATTATACCTTGAATTAAAACAATCCAAACTGATATGATATTCAGTAAATTTGTAATGTCTGTAAGACTGTAACAATGAATTTATCTGCAATTTTTATCTATATCAGGTTGCTAATAAATTGTGTCAGTATTTAGTTAGACAATTTTATTTTTTTAACTAGAAAATTTTATTTTTCAGAGCTCAAAGAATAAAAAACCTGCAGTTTTCCAACATATGAAAACAGCTCATAGTGTAACTATGGTAAGTGAGCAAACTATCAGTATTAGTTTATTACTGACATACAGCAAACATTCCATACTAATCTAACACAAAGTTGATAAATATCAGAATTCTGACAAAGATTTCTGTTTGTCCCTAGTTGATGATATGTATAAATGATTTGTGCATTTCATGGAAAGCCTAGACAGCCAATAAGACCTAATAGTTTTACTTTCAGAGGAGGCATTTGTACATTTATAATAAAACACATATGGATGTCGTATTTTTCAGTCATTTTGTCTTCGTATCTGACATATCCTGGATATCAACACCCATTGACAAGATTTGATGCAATCTTCCAAAAGTCACAAAGTGAATATTTGACTTCAAATGCCATATTTTGATTACTGTGTCACCCATAAAAAATTGTTCTGTTTTATGTTTAATCTGTTCCAAGAGTGCAT